>CAEGAD010040642.1:0-40619 GCA_903067055.1 Poeciliopsis paucimaculata | reverse complement strand
AGCCAAGATACTGCGGAGAACCCTCAAGCTCCCAGGCCTCTGGTAGAGGACCCGAGCTCAGAGGATAAGAACCACCCGCGGTGGGTGAGAAGGGAATTTATATATATATATATTTAAAAAATCTATATCCCGGCATTTGGCCATGTCTTACTTGTAGAACTGATCCTATCCATAAACCTTATCTACCTACAAGGTCACAAAAATCAACCACTGTCCACCATTAGAGAGACTGATGGTCAGTCCCAACTACCAGGTCATCTCTCCATGCAACATTTACAACAGTTACTCTATGACTGCCAACTTTTTTGCTGTACTTTGCACACACACAAAAAACAAATTTCAGCAAGTCAGATTTTTAAAGATCGGTGATCGGCCAGAAAATTGCTACCTTCCTTTAATGAATGTAAAAATCATTACTACATACAAAATAGTTTTTAAAGACGTACTTGAATATCTTGAGTATGTCTAAGGAAGAAAAATTTGACAATGCTCTCTATCCATCCTCGATGTACAGTATTTATTAATCCTTCTTCATTTCTATATATCTGTCTCCGTCCCTCTTTCATGTGTTATCAGCTGAAACTTTCTCTGTAATTCCATCCATCTATCCATTTTCTGTTCACTTTTCTCCCTAATGGGGTCGGGAGCTGCTGGTGCCTATCTCCAGCTGCGTTCCGGGCAGGCGGGGTGTGCCCTGGACAGGTCGCCAGTCTGTTGCAGTTTCTCTGTAATTATCAGGTTTATTTCCTTACCAAGTTCAGACAGTTGGGTTATTTCCCCTCTGAGAGCCAAACCTTGTCAAAACTTTTATTCGGCGATAACTGGATTGAGCTGCGTGTTAGGGCGGGGCGGGTGGCCTACAGCCGGCCCTTCACCATAGGAATAGGTCAGCTCCTCCCGCTGCTGCTAGCTGGAAGCTAAAGCTAGTTCCGCTTTTAACTTCACATTGAGCGCGAGCGAGCAGCGCAGTCGCATTACTTTTCTGTGACTTCAGCCGTTTTCTTTCTCTTTGAGTCGTTCTGTTGCTTTTTTCCCCTCACAGAAACCCGTTTCAAAGCGTCACTGACTTTCAGCGTTGTTTAAAATACGAAACACAGCGGAGGTGGACGGAGGACTCAGCCTGTTTGGATGTACACAGGCTTCAAAACGCGATCTGGAGAATAAGATAAAGATAAGATAAAGTCTTTATCTTAGATAATCAGAAACATCAGAATCGTTTCTGATGTTTGCTTTAAAAGGAACATCCGTCTCTCCTGCTTCTTGCTCAGCCCAGTAAACTCACAAGATCTCATCAAATTGGGTTTGCTGTCCAAAGGCAAAATAATCTATTTTAAAGTTGAAATATAGTCACCTTTCCCTTTGATTGGTTATATTAATTACAGTATGTTCTAAATGTAGAATTGTTCAAATGTAAATCAATATAAACCTTAACAGCATATTGATTTTTCTTGCGTTTCTCTCCTGCTTATTCAGCATTTACAAAGTAATAAACCAGTTGAAATGCTCAGTATTACAGAAATTAGGTAAACAGCAGCCCCTAGTGCCAATAGATGGTAAACGAACCAAACTTAGCACTTTTCCAGTCATTTTGGCCACTCACAGCGCTTTAGTCAATTCAAACACACATTTATACAATTTAACGTTAATATGTGGCAGGAGGAAGTTGGAATCGAACCAACAACCTTCCGATCAGAAGACTACTACTCTATCAAAAGATATACACTGACCTTGTGGCAGGCAACAGTAACTACAGTGTACAGGGTGACTTTATAAACTAATAGAAGGTAATTGTATTCAAACATAAAGCTTACAGTGATTTAACAAAACATGAAACCTTTATTTCCCATCATTTTCATTTCATTTTTTATTTTATTTTTTTACAAAATAGCCCAACAATGATCAGTTAAGTGCACCTTGGAATGCTTGTTGGTAAAGTGGACCCAGACTCATGACTGCATTAACGTTGTTCTGATGCATTAAGATGGCAGCCAACCAACGCAGAATGTGCTCTCTTCTTCCCCCCAGACTGCAGCGTTCTTACTGAAGAAAAAAAAAAAAAAAAGCGGCCCGCATAATTCCTCCGATATCACAACTCCGGTCCGTCTGTCCGTTCCCCCCACCCACCCACCCACCCGTTTCAACGAGTTGCGCTCTACTCCTTGGCGACTGCAAATGGCTTCTCCACCTCGATCTTGCCGCAGTCGTGGATGGTGACATCTTTGAGAGGTTTGTCGCGACCGTCTGTCTTTGTGTTCTCTATTTTTGTGACGACATCCTAGCAGAGGAAAAGACAGTTTCAAAGAAATGGATTCATTTGTAAAAAAAAAAAGGAAAAAAAAAGAGAAAAAATGAAAACCCAAGATTAGGCAGAGTGAAGATTTCCTTCCGATACCCACCATGCCTTCCAGAACTTTCCCGAAGACTACGTGTTTGCCGTCCAACCACGGCGTCTGGACTGTGGTGATGAAAAACTGGGAGCCGTTTGTGTCTTTGCCCGCGTTGGCCATGCTGAGCCAACCAGGGCCGTAGTGCTTCAGCTTGAAGTTCTCGTCAGGGAAGCGGTCTCCATAGATGCTCTTGCCTTCATTCAGAAAAGAAAATTAGTTTGTACCATTGTACTGCAGTTTTAAATAGTACTTTCTTAGGGTTCGACACATGAACCATCTCTTCCTTTTGACATGTGACGTCGTTTGGCGTTTACCTCCAGTGCCGTCTCCCCTGGTGAAGTCTCCGCCCTGGATCATGAACTGTTTGATGACTCTGTGGAACTTACTGCCCTTGTAACCGAATCCTTTCTGTTTAAACAAAGCAAACTCAATGTAAGCAACGCTCCAAACGTCTGGAACTACATCAGCTTCAAGTACGTTTGAAAAGCTGGACCAAGTCGATGAATCTGATGGTTTTTCAGTTTTTAGAATACCAATCCTGACAACGTCACAAAAATAGATGTAAACAATGACGAGCCTCCATATTGCTCACCTCTCCTGTTGCCAGGGCGACAAAGTTGTCGACGGTTTTGGGAACAGTTTTGCCAAAGACGCCGATGACGACCCTTCCCACGTCTTCGTCTCCGATTCTGATGTCAAAGTAAACCTAGAGAGAGAGACCCAACCTTACGTTTAGACGAGGCTAAATTGGTGGGCCAGGATATGACAGAGCAAAGGTTCTCTAAAGGTTTTGGAAGCGATCAAATACATTCTGTTCAGTCAACTACTGATGTCAAAGTCTTCCATACTAGAACACTTGACACAATATTAAGATGTTGTGGCAGACCAGAAGTCAGGTGGTCTGCCACGTAAACAAGAGTCTGTTTACGTGACAACTGCAAGTTGTGAACTTAAACTGACATTCATGTGAAGAGCGGCGATACAAAAAGGGTATTGCTAGAAAGCCCACTTGTTGCTTGGCACAAGACACACGCGCCTCGTTTCCATTGACCGGTACGACATGGTCGATGTGGTAAGCTGTTTTCCGCCCCAACGCCAAACGTTGCGTCACACTAGTGCGACAATAAACGTGACACATTACTGTTTTTCGTGCTTAGTGCAAACTGCGACGTTTTTCTGTCCCCCAATCAGGACTGTGTTGTACGACACCAATGCACCACCCTACCCATACCATTGTCCTACAACTATAACTGACGGGAGTCTAAGAATGGTGGGGTATGGATTGGATGCATCAGCCGTTTTTACAATGGAAAACACAAAAGAGGTACGCTCAGTGGAAATGAAGCGTTGGGTGGAGAGGAATTTGCTCTAGTCGAATTAAACTAAAAATCGGTACTTTTTGGCCAACAGAGCCAGGTGTTGAAACGGTCCCAGCAATCTCAACTCACTAGTTGTGAGGAGATGTACATTACTACACCAGAAATTTGTTCTATAAAAATATCAGCTGGGTTTGTGGCTGACTTTGTCACAAAGCCAGATAATTAGTTATCTGGCTTTGTGTCGACTTCATTGCTTGCAAAGAAAATATGACTCTTGACAGATTTCCCACCCCATCAAGGCATCAATAGGCTCTTTATTTCAGGCATCAGAACTTAGCACGATTTAAAAAAACAAAACGGATTCATGCATTATTTTTTAAGTTAAAGCAACACAAGAATAGTCAAAAAAATAAATAAATAAATAAAATACAAATAAAATCAATCTCTTACAAAGGTTACAGGGACACATGTGACATCAGACTCGACCCTTGCCTTCTACACTTTGCTTCACACCACAACACCACTAAAGACGACCACTCTGCTGTCTTGAATTTGCAGACGTGGACAATCTGCTGCAGACACAAGGCCATGGTCAACAGCTGAGCCATGGCGGAGCAAAATTCGTGTCCAGTTCATTTCCTGCGACTCGGATCCGACAGGATGCGCCAAGACTTTATTTCCTTTAGCCTCAGCTACAAAGTTAGCTTATTTTCCCACAAGTATTAATCGTGAGCTAACCCCGTGTTAGCTGGCTAGCGTCTCCGTGACGTGGCTTTCCATGCTACCGGTTAGCAACGAGGAAGAGCCCTGATTTTTTTTTTCTTCTTTCACCCTCCACCCCCTTTATGAAGCTAGCCTGCAGCTAATCCATACCTTTGCAGTTACTTTCGGGCCTTTCTTCTTCTCGTCAGCCGAGGAGCCATTAGGGAAGCCGAGAAACAGCAGAGATCCCACAATGACGGTGACAGCGACGAAGTACTTCATCCTTCTCTCACAGAACCTCACCATCAACAAGAGAAAGGGGGGAAAGACTTAGCCAGCGGACAGTTGGTTGAGCTAGCTTTATATAAACTCCGTGGGAGGGACGGAGAGCGAGTTTCAGGGTGGGGAGGGTCTGCGACCCACGGGAAACCAGGAGGCTCAGCTTCATGGACGCAGGGGCGGGATTTCACCGTGGTGGGAAGCTGTGATTGGTTCACGTCTTGGAACGTTTCAGCCAATTGGATGCAGACGCGTAACAACGTTTTGTGAGCAGAAGAAACGTGGACTAAGCAACCCATATAAACAAAAGTCCCTGAAGACTTATATCCTGTTCTATTAAAACTATATACTAATGGGCAGCAGTGTCAAATTATTTTCATCTATATATCCAAATGACGACTAATTATGTAGCGTTGACAGCTTTACTCAATTTCAATTATTTAGGGATATCAGAGTAAACGGGTTGAATATAAATGTGTGCCAAACTATGTGTAAAATTCTTATTTCTTCATTTCACTACTACTTTTCATTGGTCCATCACTCAAAATCAATTTAAAATATGGAGGTAAGTGTGTTTTTTCCCCCACAAAATGTGGGGGGAAAAAACCCCCAGTGTTTATTTAAAACATAACTCCATACAAAATACAATAGATTTTGATAATTTAAAAATTTTGTTTAAAAAACCCCACCCCCCAAAAAAAAAAAACCCAGAGCAAGCTCTTAAAAAATAAAAAGGAACCCAAACCCCTCATTTCCCTTCATCCACATTTTAATGACAACCTGCAAGGGAAGGAAACATGACACTGACAACAAAATAAGTAAGGATTGTGCTTGCAAAAATACAACTAATAATAATTTTAAAAAATGAGAGGTTAAGGTTACATTCCCCTCCACAGGCTCTCCTGCCATCTACCTTCACTAGTGCAAAGAATCCCCTTTTCCGAACTAAAACGCTGCGTGAACTTTTTCATGACAGGTTTGCATTAAGACTATGATTATTGCCTGCCTTCGGAGGCAGTCTGAGGTAAACGAATGGAGTGTTGTGTATGCCTAACATGAGTCTTCTTGAGTAAGAATAGCATTTTTTTTCTTCATAAATCATGTTGCATGACTGTCATCAAAAAAGGGAACACACTGAACAAAAAGGACAACACCACAAAGTATCTGATCACAGTCGTGATTTGTTAATGCACGCCATCTTAATATCCATTATCCATATGAGAACCTTCACATTAATTAGCTGGCATTGGCATACAGACTGATATTTAGGCCAAGAAAGAAGAACCCGCTTCAGAAAAACATTTGAAATAGCTGTTTTCTGGCTATACTAGTGTACTATTCAGCTAAATAAAAAAAAAAAAGAAGAAATAAAAGAGACTGCTATCGAGCTATAAAGCTCAGATCATTTTGCTACAGAGGAAGTGATTTGGTCAAACAATGAAAACACAGAAAAAACAGGATCCCTACCCGTTTTCCAGTTCAAAACTCCACACGATTCTTAAGATTTGCCCACAAATTGTATCGGATTCTGAACATTTAGCTAGTTGGATGCTGTAATCTGCATGTTAAATAAAAGCATGACACAACACAATGCTGAACATGGCGAAGAAAAAGTAAGGGGTTATTTCACCACTTTGAAATATTTCAAAATTTATAAGATCTAGACTGCAATATCTTAAACTTAAATACGCTTTTCAATTTTTTTCTTTATTATCTACTTTTAGCTGTAGCATGTAACTTTAAAAAAAATATTTTTTTACACATTTGTTTAAACTGTCGAGCTCCTTTGACTCCTTCCAGTGCTAATCAGAAACAACCAATCAGAGCCAGGAGGCGAGTCTTAGCGATGTCAATCATCCTTATGCTCATTGCCACATACTCTCTGTTATGCTGCAGCGAGCCTGTTATGAATGCTCGTGCTGGTTAGGATTGGTTAGCAGCCTGCTCTGACAGCAGATAAGTGGGTTTTTTCTGTAACCGTTAGTTGTTTCTACACCATTTAGTGAATATTCAGAAAATACATAGACTTGATTAACAGCGCTAGAGCCCTCCTCCTGGCTCTGATTGGTTGTTTTTGAACCGGACTCGTGCATTTCTACACATCACAATAAAAGCTCAGGCAGGAGATCAATTTTTTCCACAGATTATCCATCTCATATTACAGTGTCACAACATGGTGGCAGTTTTAACAAATATGTAAAACACTTTTTTTTTTTTTTTTTAAATAAAAGTTGCATACTTTAGCTGTTAGAGAACAAGGAATAAAGCATGGAAGCGAAAATGTTCCCTTATTATCTACACTTGGAAAATGAGCAAATTTTATAAATTTTCAAAATTTTCCAGACCGTAAAGGAATTGTGTTATAATCTCAGAAATAGTTGATGACCAGAATAAGACGAACGTTCCAAGTAAACATTAGATGTGAACCCACCCAAAAGGATTTCTACCACAAAGTTTCAAGTTTACGTAGTACCTCTGTCAAAGGGCAACACTAAAGTTTCATACCGTTTTCCTATAAAATATGAATAAAGGATTTAATAATATTGAAGGCACAGCATACTAAAAGATATGCAGGTTAAAGAAAACATAGCTGTGACAGTTAAACTCTTTGGAGTTTGGGGAGATGGCTTGGAGCGGTGCACAGTGCGTCGAGTCCGGCTGCGTGGCGGCTCATCAAGATCCAGTTCTGCCTGCCTCTTTAAGGAGGTCAAGAGACATCATCATCATCATCATCATTATCATTATTATCATCATCAGGCAGGATTTCACACTGATCAATTAAACAAAACAGATCTTTGGGGCAAAAGGAACCTGAATCGGGACACTACTCTGGCTCAGAGGTGAGAGAGTTTCCCAGTTGTGTTTAGCTCCTCCAGTTAGCATTAGCGCAGTGGAGCCTCTAAAACGGATGGTGCCTCGATAACTCGGAGTAAACTAGTCCCTCCGCAGAGATGGCGTCCCCAAGCCCCACTGTCCGGAGGGGTCTCTTGCAGACCAGCACAGGCGTCAGGTGGAAGGTGATGTTCCCTCGCCGCCACACTGCGACGGGCTCCTCCGGCTTCAGCGATAGCCGCTCCTGCGGCTCCAAGTGAGAGGTGAGGAACTCCAGCGGCGCCTTGAGCTCCACCTTGCTGACATCCACGGTCCGCAGGCCGCAGGCCTGGCTGCTGGCCACCCGGGCTCCCGCCATCACCGCCGCCGCCTGGTTCCCCCAGTAGCCGTCCACTGTGGCTAAAACGTGATAGGCCAGAGTGTGGAAGTGGATGCGGGTGAGGTCGGACTCCGACGACGGATCAATGCGGCCGTGCCGCTCCAGGACCCAGGAGAGGATGTCGCCGACCCGTCCCACTTCGGGAACGCCCTTCCACGCGGGCAGAGTGGCGTGCGGGCCATCCCCGGCCTGCGACAGGAAGAGCAGCTCCTGCTCGTTCAGGCCAATGGAGCTGACGGTTGGCAAGACCTGCTAACAGGAAGAGACGCTGTAATTAAATGCACGCCGTTCCTCAGGGAGTCATAGAGCACGTCGATCTGTTCTCACAGACGGAATCCTTTGGTCACATGTACCTCCTGCATGATCCGGCTCATGAAGTCTTTGTCGGTCATGCTGGCCAGCTCCAGGTGGATGGGAATGCCCCTTGGGATATCAGCTATGGCTGCCATAGCCTGGGGAAAAAAAACAGAAAGGAGAAATACAGAAATAGATCCAGAAAGTTTTCATTAGAAATCACCAGGATTTCCCCCGATGTATTATAAGCCTGGCAGGCTGCCAGGCTTATAATACAGTTTTTTAATACAGTTTTTTTCAAAGTTGACGGATTGAAAAGGGAGTGAGGGATGTGCTCCAATTGTGCAGTCCCTGCGTTTTTGTAACTTTTAACATTTTTCAAACATAAAACAGAATGTGCTGCTGTTGGACTGCTCTAGCGCCCCTCCCACCGGGCATTGCAGGTTTTCTGGGGCAAACCCTGGAAACCATGCTGAGCTCTTTTGAGCTGCTGACCTCTTTCAGTCGCTCCCCCCACAGCTCCCTGCCCTGGCCCTCCATCATGTGGAACCCTGACAGGACGACCAGCTCCGGCTGGAACTCCTCCAGGCTCGCCACGAAGGTCTCCAGGGAGCTCATCCCCCCGTTGGACACGTCGTGAGAGAAGATGAAGCGGTTCGCTTGTGGCGCCCGAGTGGAGCCCCACTGTTCACCTGGATGTAGAAAGCAGGGTTAAACATTAGTCAGCCTGCTCGTCACAGCCCACACACTACTGATAGCATTTTGGCTAACCTTAGCATTGTTGTTAATTTTAGCTTCTATGATAATGCTTGCATACTGAATGGAGTAAGTCAATGATAGTCGACATGCTACTGTCGAATATCTAAATTTAGCTAAAATGCTAATTTTATATAATTTTGATACAAAGCAAACTTAACATCCTGAATGGAGTCAGTCATTGTCAGTCAACATGCTAGTGATAGCACACACGCTATTGACATCATTTTTGCTAACTTTAGCATTTTTGCTAAATTCATGTTATACACTTGTTTGCTTATCAACTGTAGTGAGTCAATGGCAGTCAACATGCTCCAGATGATCCATATGCTGCTGACAGCATTTTAGCTAACCTTAGCATTTCCGCTAATTCTGGACATTTTTATGACATGCAACAAAGAGAGATACAATTATCTGTTCTTTTGAGCTGCTTAGGCTTTGAAACTCAAACTTGAAGACTGCAGAAGCCAACTCTACATCAGAACCCGATTCGGGTGCGATTAATACACATGCTTTGAAATTTCTACTGAAATTTCCCTTTTTTTTTCTCCACTTTGCACTTATCCTGCTACTGTGTTCGTCTACTATATAAAATTCAAATAAAATACATTACAGCTTGTAAAATTAAACACACTTTTTGCACATTCAAAAGTGACGGGAATGTTTGCGTGACACAGAGCTGCAGCTGCTTTTTCGTCTTTACCTGCTTTGTACTCCAGGATGAGGTGAAACTCATCCGTCTCCTGAAGAGACTCTGGAGGAACGACGATCTGCTCATCCAGCATCTCGTGGAGTTTTGGGCCGACTGGCCCACACAACAAAACCTGAAGTATATAATAAACAATTAGCTTATTTCAATGGTCAGAACTCTGGATTACAGAAGATAACTTGATAAGAAGATAAGCTAAAGTATAACAAAAAAACTTTTTTTTTTGTTTGTTATACTTTTGCTCCATTGGTGACTAATGAATGGAATAAAAAGGTAAGTAAAATGCATCACAGAGTCTATCTAGATTCATTTATGCTCACATACCATCAGATCCGGGTAGGTGGCGAATTTCTGACCGATGAGGGCAGCATTTCCTCCAACGTACAGCTAAAAAGCAGACCAAAGTTACATTTCTGAAAAGGTAAAGAAGGAGTAAACAAAAGAAGGGAGATGAGAGAAATGGGCTCGCCTTTGCGCCGGGGTACTCTGCTGCTGCGCGAGCGATTCTCTGAAACACTTCCTTGTCGCTGAAGAATCGCTCTGCTGCTGCTCCGCGCTCCATGTAGTGGATGAAGGTTTCCCTCAGGTCGTCCTTCGAGCGCAGGACTTCGTGATCCCGGCCGGTGCCGGGATCCACAGCCAGAGCCTGCAGCAGCCCCACGCCGCTGACGACCACGTCGACGCAGGCGTTCACCCTGAACGAGAGAACCGAAATGGAAACGGGTTGCTTAGGTCTGACAACGGGACTCAGTGGTCAAGGACGACCGGAAGAAAATGGATTTTGTTTATGTCGGGTACTGGAAGAAAATACAAAACTGCTAAACACATCAAATTAATGCAGTTGATAAGGGCAGCAGTCCACGTTTTTAATCTCACAACGATAAATAAAAGAGGGAAAAGAATAACAGCATGTCCTGGGGTCATGTGATGCTTGCTAAATATTTTATTCATGCACAGAACCAGGCTATTCCTGTAATAAACTCTGGCCTTTATCATAGGAGAACACACACTGACTGCTCAATGCTATCATACACCACCTTTACCAACACACACTTTAGAAGGCCATAAAAACTCAAGGTGCTGCATGTCCCGCCCTCTGGGGGGCCATGCTTTAGGCTCTGCCAATCACGTTCTGCCACCTGAAGCGCAGACTCAGGTAGTGGTTTTATTTTTTAACCAATAACACTAAACATTAAAGTTAGAGCCATCAGCTGCCCTGATGAAATCAGACAAAACTCCTCATATTTCCACGGAAATGGCCAGAATTTAATAAAAAGTTCGTACATGTACTGCTTCCAAAATAACTAAGTCTTGAATCTCCACAGAGTTTAACGAGTAGATTTTATTGATGTGCTGAATTGGAACAATAAAACTAACAAGCAACAAGACCAAGAAAATAGAAACAATTTTTGTTTTTGTTTCTGGTTCACTGACATTGATCTGTAAACCAGATCAATGTCGTGATCCCGGCTGACATTGAAATTCAAAGAATGCAAGGGTAGAAAAAAAAAATAATCAAAATTTTCCCAAAAATTAAATTTGCAAAACCCAAACAATCGACAAACCAATAAAGTTGATTTATCGCCCAGCGCCAGAGGCGACAATTTGACCTTTACTCCACGCTACATGAAGCGTAACCCCTCACTCGTGCACCTGCTGTTTTCACCGAGACATCTGAGCAGAAGCTGACTCATGGTAACGCATTCCGCACACGCGCCGCGTGCAGCAGAAGGGTTTGAGAAATGTCAGCTTAAAGAAAAATCACTCAGCCTCAGACCGGCTCCACAGATCAGCGTCACTCACCCCACTGCCACCTTGCTCCACTGCCTGCTCGGCAAAGCGATCAGAGCCTCCCAGGCAGCAGAGATGACCCGCTCCAGGCCCTCGTTGCTCCGCGACGGCGTCTGGAGGTTGGGCAGGCCGATGTACTGGAGGATCTGCTCCGGCAGCTCCGGCCTGCCGCCGTAGAAGTAGCCGACAGCCAAAGCCAGCAGGAGCGCTGCCGAAGCCTTCCTCCACATGGTGCTTCCCACACACTCCTGTGGCAACAGGAAGACTGTCAATTTCGTGTCGGATTGTGGCGTTTTAAGAATATAAATGACACCGATTTCCTCAGTCCAGATTGAGTTAGATATGAATGGCTGGTTTCTTACTGACTGCAGGTCTGGGTAAATATGTGGAATATATGACTAATAAATGTCGACAGAGTCTCCCGCTGGAGCTGTACGTCTCTCCAGAGTTGGCTGCTTCTCTGATTAATGCCGTTTGCTCATTGATGTTCGCTATACTTAAGAATGTCGCAATAACTCAATAAATCACATGATAAATTTATTTATTTATTTATTTTCTCTACCAAAAACTGGATGACTAAATCCAATCCTTCAGTCTGGTGTTTCGGTCTCAACCAGCCAGTTTTTGGAGGACAATTTTCTTTACAGACTTCATAATTCATTTTATTTGTTGATTCTATTGCTTATTTATTTTGGATGTGTAAAATGTCTTCCAGTTCTAGAGCTAAATATTCATCAGAATTTAAAAGTTTATTATCTTTGAGAATGTGTTCTTGCATCATTATGCCGATACCGTTGTAATAATTGAAAATGGTCTCAAAGCAACAATATTATTGTTTATCGCAATGACTTCTGGGACAATTTATCATCCAGAAAAATATATCATCATAATATTCCTATCTATAATAAACCGCAGAGGACTACAGAGTTAATGATAATTTCTGAGGACATCTGGTCAAATCAGATTTTATTAAAGAGTATGTGTAAAGGAGGTCGATGTAAGAATAAGATTTTTTTTTATTTGGGAAAATATTTGAAGACAGTGTAATTTTATATTTGCTTTAGGCACCAGATTGGATACATTTCCCTAAAAATCCATTGATTTCAGTGGATGTAACATGAGAAAATTTGAAAAACCATGAATAATTCAAAAAGGTACTGGAATCAGCATTTAAAAATATGTATTAGTAGGTTGTTATTTTATCATCAACTCTTTCTGAAAACCCCAACTGGGAGAGGGCTTTGCGTACCGATCTAAATATCCCTGAGGCCGACACTTTTGTTGGCATGAAACAAAAGTATCGTTTTGTTTAAAAAAAATATATAATAATTCCAGGGATACAATCATCGCCACACACTGGAGTAATCCAATCCAACACAGTCAGATAAATAAGAAGTTGGTTTAAACACACCCACTAACATGAACCTGACTCACTTTTTTTTCTCCAGGGGATTATTAGCGCAACACTCCGATTAGAAGAAGTTCAAATTGTAGTCCGTTTCCAGCGAGCAATCCTGTGTTTTTATGAAAGCTGACACCGATAGTGTTTTGAACAGCGTCGCTGCCCAGAACATTAAGAACCAGCAGACTGAGCACGCGAGAAGCGGCAAAGTTACAGCTAACGTGGACACGCTAGCTGGATCTTTGAACTCAGTTAGCAAACACCAGCGAGCCGCTTTGACCCGGCTAAACCAATTAAGAAACAACCATGGCAAGTCAACACTTTGGCAAACTATCTAACTTACAGCTTTTGTTAATGCAGGAGAGAGTAACGCTGTTGGTTAGTTACGGTAGCGGGACATACCAGGCAGTAATGTGCAGGTTTGTTAGCCAGGAAGAAGGTCCAGTTTCCTGGTTGAATCACAGGAAGAACATTCAGTCCGTTTAATTCCGCGATTGGTAGTGAGCTAAGGAGGAGAAACTGGAGTCGGCACGATTCATTGAAGAAGCTTTAGCTGGGTAGTGACAGGAGCGGCTCAGACACGGCCAGCACTCCAACCAGCAGCCGCTTCGAATCCGCGACATGCGCATGCGCCAAGCGCCTTTCCAGGGTAAATGCTGCGTTCGCGTAGTGTCAGAAATAGCAGGAACCTTAAAGCGCAGTATATGTAAAAAAAAAAAAAAAAAAAAAAAAAATAAAAATACCTGCTCAGATTTCATCTTTAAAGTCTCTATCTATATATATATATGTATATATATATACATACATACATATCAAAACACCTCTGTTAGCTTTTTCTTTATGTTATAGCTACATTCATTTTATACAATATGTAAGAGTGCCAGAGATTGGATTTGAACACAAGATTTCAATACTGATTTGAACTCCATCGAGAAATACAGTTAATGCGAAGTTAAGGTTTGCCCGAAAACACAAAGAAAACACGGTAAACATTTCAAACAAGGGGCTCTTGATGGACATTTTTGGCCAATTATACTATGCGAGAAGAAAAAACGCGTTTGTATTTGCGTCTCACAATGCCACATGAAACCCAATCCACATTTTTTTTTTTTTTATGTAAAAAAGGTTTGTGTCTGCTTCAAAGTAATACATTAATTTATCCCCTCAAGTCAAATTACAATTCACAAAAAGCAGAAGTCAGCTAGTCATGAATCATCATAGCAAAGGAAAATATTTCTCATTCGTCCTTCAGCTGAGCAAGCTGATGGACATGTCGGCGCCCGTCTTCCACCAGAAGGAAGAAGCGAATATGAAACGTTTAACAGTGGGGGAACAAAAACACAAGTTGGGACCTTTTTGAATGATTCATTAAAACTTCAATGTGAAATAATAAAAAAAAATTATGCAAATAAAACAAAAAAACAAAAAAAAAACTAAAAAAAGACAAACATTTGATTTTAAAAACAGTTGCCACATTGCATCTAAAGACTGTTAAATACAGCATTTGCTTTTGATTTTGTTGCCCCACATACCAGCTTTGTTGGGTCAAATGCTTGACTGGGACAACTGTAAACCAAAACGTCTTTAAAATAACGGGACTGTTGTTAGTGAAGGAGGGACGCAGCTCCTGTCCCGCCTTCACTGCCTTGAATCCTCCATTCTGAAATTTGCCTCAATGGATACAATTGGCATTTCCATGTCACAGCCGCATCTCGATAAAATAAAAGTGCATTGAAAAGTTTTATGCATTTCAGTAATTTAGCTCAAACTGTAACTCGTATCACAGGAGAAAGTGGATGTTTGTTGTGTAATTCAAAGGAGAAATACTGCAGCGTTGTTGCCTGGGTGAGCTTACTTAAGCCTGTTTGGTGATTAAAACTTACACCGAATGAAAACACACAATTTTCTATTTCAAAATAATGTGAATATTACATGACATATGTAAAAAAAAAAAAAAAAAACTAATAGAGAACTGACATTATGTTTACATCATGGCCTCTCGATCATGGTAAAGACTCCCGGCTTGACAGTTGTCCTACAGACAGTTGTTAAAATCCTTTATTAAGAAGAGTGCTGTGTCAAACCATATTAATGGAAAGTTCAGTGGAAGGGGGGGGAAAAAGGTGAAATGGAATATTGACAGCGCCTAGTTCATTTTTTGCTTTGTTTTGATTCTGTGATGCAGTTTGTGTGAAAAGAGCTGTTGCATTTTGCCATACATTAGTCAATTCAACAAAAGAAAGAAATAAAAATCTTCTAGAAAAAACCTCTCATTTTCAAAAATCAAGCCCAGTGTCTGGAAGAAGACCCAACTTGATTTAAGCTTTTGTGTGCATATCAGGTTTTCAGAAAAACTGAATTTGATTCAAGTCACAATAACCAAAATGAGTTTGAAATGTCTCAGATTTCTTCTCCTGAGTCAAACGAACCGTTCAACGATACTGTAATTTGTTGAAATGTAGCCATATTTCTGCCCGTTTTGGGTCTTTGGACAGTGCTGCCTGTCAGGTGTCGTGGTCAGGGAGAATGGAGGTGCTGAAGCTGACCCGGACGTCTCGGGGGTAGAAACCCTGCAGAACTCCGTCCACTACGATGTCCGGGAGGCCTGCGAGGCAGAGGGCAGGGTTTGTTTCATCTGAACACAGACCGTCGCTCTGACAAGTCGTTTCAAAGCTACCTGATGAGCTGCCATGCAGATAAGGATCCTGGAAGAAGCCCAGAACCCGTTGCTGTGGTAACTGGAAACTTTGGAAACGAAAGGCAGAAACAAAGGAAAACGTAACTAATCGATTAATTGAAACAGTAACCTTCATCTGCCACATTGAAAATGAAGGAAGTAGTAGGGCTCAGAGAGAAATCAGTTTTATTTATTCATTGAATTCTTTTCTCTTTGAAGATTTATTTTGTGAAAGAAAATTAAAAATATATATCTTAAATGTGGAATGTTAAGCATCTTGTATAATTAGACTTTGGTATAAATTGTACGGGTAATCCTCAACACTTAGTCAATATACTTAATCTTTTAACACCTAAGCTTTAAATTATCAGGATCAGGATTTTGAAACGATTGTGTTGTTTCGAAGGCGCTACACAAACTGAGTGTCGAATCCTTATGAGTGAGATTTTTTCTCCTTTAAACAACTTTTCTCATCATTCTGGTAAAATTCTGCTACCATCATTCTGGTAGAATTTTTTTCTGGTAAAATTGCGTTGTAAAATTGCTACATTTATTGCAATTACACAAAAATTCTCGTAGCTGGGTCGTCCAACTCAACTTAGGGATGATTAAAATAAAAATATTTTATTTAATTTTAGAACAGAAAGCAAGCCAAAAAAAGATAAAAAAAAGATGAAGATGGAAAATCAGATTTTACTTTTAAGCCACGTTGTCCATGCTTAGCGATTCGAGGCGTGTCTGACTTCATCTTTAAACATGCACAGTCGCGACAGATGTTAAATATAAAAATCTAACTGTGCTTCCGGATGCACTGAGGCTTGGTGCAGCAGCGTACCGCCTTTTGAGACGCAGTTTGGTGCAGAAAGCATCAGACCAGCGGAGCTGCTCCTAAGTGTGTTACGGTGTCTAGTTTGTGCCACGCTGCGTCATCAAGTGACCAGGAAGCCGGGTAGCCACGACGACCGCCCCGGAACCGCATTCCATCTGCGCTCTGAACCACAAACGCTTTCAGGACATTCCTGATTTGCCGTCGCCACGGACACGAGGTGAACATCTTCTGCCTCCATTTGTGTTCAAAGCAAACAGGATGCATGTTGGCGGCCGCCTCAGCGCCTCCAACACTCATTTAAGTTAAGTTTCCACATACAGACGTAGAGTTTTATTACATTTTTCTGTATTTACTATGATGGAAAAGGTTTCTTTTAATGATTGCCATCACTGAGAGCCTGTTATCAAAACTGGTTGCTTCAGTACAACAGTTTTATTAAATCATTTACCTCTCACCAGCAAATAATGGCTGTAAATAAGTGACTGATACTGACTGTTACTCCCCTGGAACCAGCGTGTTATTAAAAATGATCAATATTAGCATCACGGCTGAAAAGTACAGATTTTATTTTAGCCAGGGGGCAGCGCTGCCAGTACTGTGGCAAATCTAGTCAAAATTACGCTGGTGACAATAAATCAGTTAACTGCATGATAAATTAAAACGGTATCAATAATTTCCATTTGCAGAATTTATCGTTTTGTTCTTTTCCGTTTCTCGTTCTACCAAAAACCGGATCACTAAAGTCTTCAGTCTTGTGTTTTGGTCTCAACTTGATTTTTTTTTTTTTTTTTTTAAAGACAATTTTGTTTACAGACACTTCATAATTAATTTTGTTCTTTAGTTTATTTTGGAAATCTAAAATGTTTTCTAGTTCCAGTGTTAAGTGTTTATTATAATTTTAAGTTTATTGATCTTTCAGAATATGTTCTTTACCATTATATTTCCTAAAAACCGTCTCAATGCAATGATGTTATCGTTTATCGCACTAACTTCTGGGAGAATTTATCGTCCAGTAAAATTTGTTACAGTGACAGGTCTAGTAAGAATCAATGAAAAACCCTTGAAATTTCACAAAGTTTGAGTTTTACATATCATAGACTCCAACGGCTGTGATACAATCTGATCAGAAACATCTCAGCTGATTGAAGCTACTTGAGTGACCGTGTTTAATTGTGTGTGTTAAATGATTAACTACTTAAAGTGATGTCATTTAGGTTTTTCTCCCCTTTTGTCTGATTGCTCTTAATGTAAAAACTTACTTGTAATCCTGACTGTCCAGTTCATCCAATGACCTAAAAATACAATATTAAAATATTAGATATTACATTCCCACAGAACGGTTTAATTTTGCTTTTAAACAGACGCCATTCTCCACAAACAGCAACGACTCGATCTGAGTCATCACTGCTGCTCCGGGGGGCGGCGTGAGAAATGTTTCTCAAGTTTTATCATGTTGCCGCATTGCCCCCAATCTGAAAATAGAGGCAACAAATATAGCAACGCATGCAGCACCGCCGGCCGGCTCCCGGAGGAGAGCAGGCGGCCGGACTCACTCGACACTGCTGATCTTGTTCCCCGTATGGAAGTGCTTCAAGTGGAGAAAGTCCAGCAGCACCTGAGGCACGTCTTCGTTTTGATAGATAATTTCCTGATGCAGAGAGAAAAAACACACGACGGCGAGTCAGGGCCGATGTAGACAGGCAAGACAAAGAGAGGAGCAAATTTCTGCCAGAAAAACGCAGAGATTTTGAGGTCAGCCTCAGAAATGTTCTAGAAGGAACTTGGATAAGTTTGAAAAATGTACAATTTCCAAGGAATTGTAGACATTTTCTGAGATTGAGCTAAACAATTCTGAGATTTTCCTAGAAAATTTTCAACTTTGAAACACAGAAATTTCCATGTTTTTTCTAAAAATAAAAAAAAAATCTGTGTGCAGGCTCAAAATTAGATTTTTTTTCTGCAAAATTTCAACTTTTGAAACTTTGAAGTTTTAATTTTTTTTGTGGAAAATTTCTGAAATGGAGCTCAAAATTTTAGATTTTTTAAGCAAATTTTTGACTTTTGAATTTCAAATTTTTCCTTATTTTTAAAGAAAATGGCAGAAATGAATCTCAAAATTTCTGAGTTTTCTTTTTGGCAGGAATATACTTTTTTTCTGATATACGTATGCCATCGTAGAAACAAGAAATGGGGTCCACATAAACAGGACTTTATTATTATTATTATTATTATATGAAGTCTCTGCTTCTTACCTGGATGTAATCTTCCAGCTCCTGCCGCCTCTGCTCCAGAGGTTTGGTCCTCAGATGGGGGTTCCTTTTGCTCGGAAAATCCGGAGTCTGGATGATCTTCTTAAGCTACCAGCATCACAATAACACGCACCCACACAAAAATTATTTTATTTTATACCAAAATGTGATTCAAATCATTTTACGGCTCTTCAACCCGATTTTAAACATCGGGTTTAATACAGACAAAAACAAAATGAGACGCATACCTTCCTGTGAAGCGTCTGGAATTCACTGTTTCTTCTGAGTACATAATGTTTCCTTTCGTTAAACAAGACTTCAACTCTGAAAAGCTGCAAAACAGAAAAAAATAATCAAAAATCTAACTTCTTCACAAAAGTGCAACTCTTCCAAAATATATTAGTCAGAGGAACAAAAGTAGAAAATTAGCATGAGGAAATAAATGAGTTGCTCATGACAAGTTCCACCGTGGAGAGGACAAAAACATGCAGGATGCCAGCCCTCCACGACCCACTTTGGGCACCGCTGTTCTAATCGATCTGCTAGCAGATTGTGTCAGTGCAAAAACAATCAACGCTCTCCAGCAGGAGGCGGTAAAGAGCTTCAGACTTTTCCCCCCCAGGATAATTGCTGCACATGCTTCTCTTTCTACTGCAATAAGTAACAATACTTTAAATAAATCCGAATATAATTTGCAAAAATTTGAACCAACCTGTTAGACTTTACGAGATATCAGAACTGAAAGGGTAGGCAAAAAAATAAATAACTAAAGAGTGCTTCTAGGAGAAAAAAAAAAAAATCAATAAATGTTGAACTTTGATTTTGTTTCCATAAATATAAAAAGATAAAAGCAGGGCGAGTCGCTCATGTTCTGCACCACAGACCGTCTGATTTACAGTGAGCCAAAT
Organism: Poeciliopsis paucimaculata; assembly: GCA_903067055.1. NCBI lineage: Eukaryota > Metazoa > Chordata > Actinopteri > Cyprinodontiformes > Poeciliidae > Poeciliopsis > Poeciliopsis paucimaculata. The sequence goes on along the minus strand of CAEGAD010040642.1, from coordinate 21,106 downwards.
TCCTCACTCTGGTGCCTCTGCTGGCTCTGAATGTGGCACAGTGATTATAGTAGCCTTCATTCAGTGTGCTAGAAAGCACATATGTGCCTTTTAGCCATTCTTTATCTACTCAGGTTCTGCTTCAGTTTCAGCACAACATAAGAGTTTTGTAGAGCAGTCTTGTAATTGCAGTGGTTTCTAACTGTGCTGCATGATTGCTCTGTTCTCACAGGCCTGCTAGTTTATCAAGAGCAGTGCAGCATAGCAGTCAGCCGGGAGTGAGAAACAAACATTTCCTTCAGATATCAGGTTTTAGTTGGAATATTTTTGTTGCATAAGTGTTTTTCTGTAACACAATTCTGTAGTGAGAAACTGAATGAGTCACATTGGGTTTAAAAACAAACAATAATTACCGTATGCCGATTTTCTCTGCAAGTTTTGAAATTCTGAGTTAAAATACGTGTCGGAAATGAATCGGCAGTTTCTATTAAGAAAAGGCTAATTCAACATTGAGGTAACATTTTAAGAATTTACTCTTTGCATAACCCTAGTGTCTATTGCCATTTATCCGATCGGTTATCGCAATAAACGATACTTTTCACTGTTGTCATAATACATTCTAATTAATGACATTTAAACCCCCAGAACTGTCCGTTTTGTTGGGACTATTTTCTTCACTGTTTATTCAATGAGAGTATCAAAAAGTACCAATACATTTGTAATTATGATTAAATGCCGTTACTGTGTACAGTTTAGTGATACTAATCTCACCTCTTTATGTTGTTGGTGTCCTAAAGATACATATTACAAATATGTGTTTGTCAAGAGCGATATTTGTGCCTATGTATGTTTGCAGTAAATATTTCTTATACTCACTATGATGAATATTGCAATAATACCACAAAATGTTGCGATAAAACTAAGTCCATATCTCCCACTGCTCTGTCATTTAGTCCTTTAGATCTCTGATGAGACAGTGGGATAGTGATTCAAGTTCTTAACTGGTTTAACTGGTCCTGAATGTCAAAGCAGGAATAAAAAAATTAAAAAAACATTCATACCAAATAGGCTGCATTATATTTCAGGGCAGCATGAACAATGATTTTTGTAAGCAGATTATACTGCCAGTTCCCCAAACCTTTCAACGTCAAGCCTCCAAAGCTTTGCAAACCTGTTCATTGATTAACAATTGAGTGTTACCAAAAGGGAGTAATTACAAGTATTGTTGTGCTTTAGGATCTACAGTATGAATATGTCTGTTAGGTATGTTAGTTTCTCCCTTAAGACCCCACACTTGTTGGTTTGGAACCCACAAAAATATTCAGGCTTGTAAAATATGTGCAAGAAAATCTACAGAAATGTGCATAGAAGCATAAAACGTCATACATTTTTAAACATGATGCAAACGGAGGCTTTTTATTATCAATTAATTAAAATGATCAACTACAATTAAAAATGGTTTCACAATTTACATTGTTAGCAGCAACACAAACCACGGGTCACAAAGCGTTTGATTTTTTTCAATACTATAGTAAATAGGAGAAAATCTAGATGCTGATTTTTGCTCAAAAGCATTTTTCCATGCACCTAAATCTGCTTCCATTAATTTAATTAAACTAAGCTAAAAACAGAAAACATTTTAAAAGACAAACTGTCCCAAATCTTCTTCTACTGGTGAAATTAAAACGATTTTTTTCCCCAAATGAGACCATTTGGCTCATCATAAATCAGAATATATATGACTTTCTTTTGGACAAAACCTTTTGTAAGTTCCAGATTTTCAATTATTTACATTCTACTGTCTCCACACAAAAATCTACTTGACTAGTTTTAAATATTTGCTTAGTCTGGTGTTAAGCTGCTTTAAATAAAATAAAATAAATACAAAATCACAGCAAAATCTTTCTGAAAATATATAAATATAGCACGTGAGTCCTTCGGACTGGAAGATTTTGCCTCGCGCGAGACGAAAAGTTTGGACCCGCTGCGGGTTGAGTCTTCTTACAGGTAAGAAGACTCACCTGGCAGCTTCATTCTTCGGCACAGCATAACAATTAGTGCGAGGTTACACGCCGAGGAAGCGGCGTGTTTGTCCGTGAGCGTTTTCAAACTTTCCCAATAAGTTTGGGGGAAAAAAGCTTAAAGCCGAACTGAGGTCATTTGGACCGCGCTCACCTTCTTCGACTTGCCAGACTCGTCCGCCTCCCTCTCCAGCGACGGTATCGACACCTCAATCATGTGGGAAAGCTCCTCCAGCACCGTCCGCTTCGACTTTCCGTCTTCGTTTGACTTTTTCCGCGGCTGGAGAAACTTCAGGCGAAGAGCCAACAGCTTCACCCCACCTCGTGTGTGGGCTCAGGTTAGGTGGAGGGAAGTTTTCTCTCTCCTTTCCGGTAGGTTTGCTCCTGTGGGCTCCACCTACTCACTAATTGGACAAACCCCGACAGGACATTAAAGGTGCAGTCCGGGCTTTCGAGGGCTTTGGTTTGTGAGAGTGAGGCAGCAGTGAAAAGGGAAGCTGCTGTGGTGCCCATGTAAGCTTGTATGCTGAGTTGTTTTGTTTTAAAGTTTCATTCCCAGTAAGTTCTACGGAAGTCCAAAGTGCGGCCATTTGCTCCCCTCTGAATGACTTCATGCGGTCCTTGACAACAATTCAGGCATGGGATAAATTTGTTTTGCCAAGTGGGGTAGGTAGCACACAAACAAAAAAAAATAAGACTACTAGAATAAAGTCATTATATTATGAGAATATAGTTGTAAGAACGTAAAACAAAAGTGATGTGGCTTTAATGTGAGAAGACCGATTTAAAAATACAAAAAAAAAATACGTAACGTTGTCATACCAGCAAAATAAAGTAGTAATTTTTGTGATGGCTCGTTTTAATAATTAAAACGAGCGAGGTTGAGTTATACTTTGGTATCGGTTTTACAAATGGGCCATAATCTTTTAAGACATCAGCGTCAAATTATCGTCAGCTTTAGGAGCTTTGCTCTCATTCAAACAACTTTCTTCTGGTAATTTTGTGTGTTTACTCTACTACTAGTTCTTGTTATTAAATAAAAAATCTCCTACTCTGGCCAAATCAGATTACTTGTCATGTTTCATTAAAATATCATGCAGAGTTTATTGTTGGACAGGTAAAAATGCACCATTGCACTCCGGAAGTGAAGGGGGCGGTATTTCCTGTATTAGCCATGGTCTCCCGTTTTTATTTCCTTTTGAAATCTGTGATATATCTTCACTTTTAGGAAAGAGTTCCACTCTCAGCACATAGTTGGACCTCTGTTTGCTGCAGCGAGGTGTGCTTGAGCTACAAAAGCAGCGCTTTGTCTTTCGCCATTCTTCTGTTCTTGTGTTCACCGCCAGCCTCGTGCGAATCTTCCCACGCTCCGTGTTCAGCGCCACTTACAAGCCTGGAGGAGTACAAAAATAAATCGTGCTCTGGGCCGTTCTCGGAGTGGATGAAAACGTTTTCGGGACACGGGTGTTTTTGAAACCGACAACCCGTTTTAGAAAAACAAAAGGTTTCTGTGTGGACGGGGCCGAAATGGGTTGGTTTAGATTTTCTTTGAAGTGTGTTTCTTAGCAGAAAGGTTTCACATCACTGTGAACCTGTTGGAATAATTCTTTTTTTTTTAAAAAAAACCTACAGCGCTGATTTGGTGTTTACAGCTTTATTTTATAGCAACAAAGGTGGTCATTTAAAACAATCATAAATCTCAAATAAAAGGCATCAAACTAATTACCCTTTTTTTTTTTTTTTGGAAAAAAAATTATTGCTCTATTCTGTTGTCTCTTGTTTCAGTCTCCCACTGTATTGTCTCTGCTTACGCTTCTTCTAAAAAGCCAAGGCAACTGGGTTTCAGACAACTTCCAGAAAGTGCCTTGCAGCTTTCAAATCCAGCTTCACTTCCTGCTGCGATTCAAACACAAAATAAAACCAAAAACAATGGGCGGCGAAAAAAGGGATCTAAGCCCTGGACGCATAACCGCACAGCTCTCCTCACATCCCTTAAGAACTGCAGCTCACCAGACGCTGCAGCCTAGAGGAAGAAAAAAAAAAACAACAAAGTTTTATTCTCTTGTTCTCCTCCCAAACTGCCCAACGTGAACAATGCTCTGTCGCTTGTGGCTCATTTTCCAGGGATTTATCTCAACAGGAGACACGTGCTCTGCCTGTGACCCTCATCACGGGATTTAGATCTTCCCATCCCTTGTGTGTTGCTCACACAGTTTAGCAAATCAAGCAGGCAGAGGAGATGACTTCATTACGGGAGGATGTGTGACCTTACAGGGTGACAATATCACCGCTGGGTGAATGCATAGCAGTTTTTTCTTTATTTGCCTGCTGTATCACCACATATTTCATTACCACTTTAACAAATGTCTTCCTCATTGTGCCTAAGCCAAAGATATAATCCACATGCTGATGGCTCAGTATCGTCTATACAGATATCAATACTTATTTCAGTGTGATACATCATCAAACGTCTGACCTTTGTGCTTTTTGTGGGTTTTCCTTTGAATTATTTAGTAAAACCTTTGACAGAATTTAGGTAAAGTTGACTAGCTTGATACCTTCAACAAGTCACAACAGAGACTGTTGAGCTGCAGCACCTATAAAACGTCTAAATCAATATTGGCCATTTTATATAGTTCCTTAAATTTCAAACCGTCTTTTGCGTCCTCCTTTTTGGCTGCTGGTGGGTTTTTTCTCCTGTTTTTGTCTGTTTTCCTGCCTGATCCCTTTATTTGTCTTCCTTTCTAGAGTTTTCCTGATTTTTCCGGTTTAAGGTAACAGTTCAAATCTATTTCTGTTCTGCAAGTTCAATCTGTTGTCCTACACCATACACTATTCATTCTACTAGTAATAGAAAGAATTTGTGCTGTATTTTTAATCAACATTTGCTATTTTGATTATCATTTTCCTATATCTTTTTTAATCATATACCAAACTCGACTGTAAACTCATCAACCAAAAACAACAACTGGATTGTGGTGTGAATATTATTATTATTTAAGTCAGTGACAATTAGACAATTAACTAAAAATAAATATTCAGTTGATAGACTAGCTGAATATTCTGTGGATGGAAAGTTATTGAAGTTGCTCATCAATATGTTCAAACACGCTTAGTGACATTTTAATTTGTTCTTGAATTTGAAAGTAGGTCAGCAAAACTTCCCAAACTGGACAGACACACCAGCTGGTCTGGCAGCCATGACGCAATTTGTCCAAACTAGAGTGTGAATGAAAGAGAGCGCTGTCGCCCAAATTAGGGAGCATTATCCGAGGCATTCCTGGGGTATATCCACATACAGAGCAGAGCATTTTTATCAGGAAGCCGCTCCTTACAACAAAGTAGAAGGAAAGAAATGTGGTAGATGAGTATATTTAACTTAAGGTTGGGAGATGTCTTAAATGTTTTACATAGAGAAAAACAGGGGCAGACTTTTTAAGACTTGAACTGAAGTACGTGGCTGGACTGTCACATTGGATGATGATTCAAATTTGATCAAATGAAAAAAGAGTTAGGAGTTCCCTCTGCTGGGCAGAAAGTTTAAAGCCACTACTATTTCCACATGGCCCCACTATTAGGATTTTCTCGTAAATATGTGATGTCTTCTAACTCCTTCAACTAAAATAGTGAATTTAAAATAATCTACACCTTTCAATATGGAAGCATATTTGAATTTTAATTAGAAAACGTAACTGGAGTCTCCTTTGAAACTGCACATGAATGTTTCCTCCAGGAAAAGGAAATACATCTGAGTGATATCAAATGACAGTTTTCTTCAAGAATATCAAGACATTGTGTGTTTATTTAATCCCTACATGTCCTCTGAAAACAACTTGATTTAATAAAAAAATGGACTTGTCTTATTAGTAATTTATCCACGTCGAAAGCTACTGGAATTCGTTTTCAATGAGATGTTAACACAAAGCAGGAAATTAATTCAAATATACACAAAATGAAGATTTTTGGTCACATAACCTGGAAGCTACCAGAAAGAGACCCACAATTTTCCATTAAAATATATTGTAAAGTCAAAGACGAATAAAAATCTTATTAAATCGAGCGTGTAACAAATTCAGGGGGGGAACCAGTCTGTGATTCGCACACAGATCATCTGGGAATACCAGGTGCTTAATTTATTTATATTTTACGGTGGCCAACAGGTGTAAACGTCAAAATGCACTGGAAACGTGTGAATGGTGCGAACTCCAAAATGCACAAACACAAAAAAGAAGGGCACCTGAAGAATGCTGCAAAAAAAATAAGACTGCAGTCACAGAACCTATAGAAGCAAAAACCAACAATCAACAAAACAAATGCCAAGAAAATTGCTGGAACCGCAGGAAATAGGAGCAAGGGGGAAAATGCGGAAAACAGTAGAAATAGTAAAAGTGTAAAACGTTGCAAACAAAATGGAAGTGCTCAACTCCACTAGGGAGAAATCACCATAAACCTTATAGAACCCGTCTCTCAGAACATATCTCAGTCAGTATACGATCAAGACAGGATGTCATGATTTAACGGGATGTCCAGAAGAAAGAGGAAAGAAGAAAAAGTGTGCTGTCATTTTCAAACAAGCAGTCTTTTTACAATATTTGTGAAAAGCAGCATATTTATGTAGGCACTATTACCTACCCCAGACTCCTGCTAGTGGTTTAGAGGACTTATGTTTTGCAGAAAAAGTTTGCAGTGTTTTATGTCAGCTGTTTTTTTTTTTGTTTGTTTGTTGTTTTGCCATTTGCAGCATTTCCCCAGTTTTGCTTCTGTTTTTTTTTTTTTTTTCTTTTTCTTTTTTGGGGGGTTGCAGCATTTTTTGGGTCCATTTGTTTTGTTGTTTGCAGGCTTTTGCTTAAATTTTGATGTAGCTGCAACACTTTTTTGATCCGATCCAGCTGTTTCTCACACAGACCAGGAAGATAAAGCACTTCCCCTCAGTTCTAATGTCCTTACGCTGGTTATTTTTAAAGAAAATAATCTTTAAAAATATTGTTAGTTTATAAATCACTGAATTGCTTAGCACATGACTGTATTTTTCTGTTTTTATTGTGTAATATGCATTGAACTGCCCTGTTGCTGAAATGTGTTATACAAATAAACTTGATTGATTTATTAAGTTTAATCAACCAATCAAGATTGATCAAACTAAGATTGATTAAAGTGGGCAGAGTTTGTCCTCAGGAGACACAAACTCGGCCTCGTTTGTGTCTCCTGGGCTTCCGTAGTTCGTTCTAGCCCTGTAGTTCCCTCCCCTGTTTCCCTCACAGCATTGTTTCCGCTGCTGTGGGTAAGTCAGAAGAAAGTCCGCTGCTGCGATAGATGTTTGTTTTCTGTATGGATGTTGTTGTTTATTGTAAGGACTCTACAATATGTTGTTTATTATTGTGTTATTTTGCAGTTTTGACAATCATTGTGGGTTTTTATAAACGGTTTTATTATAAATTTCATGTTTTAAATTGTGGCGCGAACAGCCGTTGCTAGTTTGCTAGCAACGGCTGTTCAACGACTCGGTTCAACATGGTTTCTATTTTCACATTTAGGGCTGGCGTGCAGGGAGAGTGAGTAGAAGAGGAGGTGGATTTGTTTTTTGTCTTCTCCCCCAGATATGTACTTGTATTTTAAGTTATACTTTTTTTTAAATCTCTGTTTATTTTACTCTGTCCCACTGTATTGTGTTGTTGTGGCCACCAGGTGGCGTTTTTTCTCCTCTTGTTCTCCACAGTTTAACGTGAGTTCATCAAGCACTTTCCTCATCAAAAACATCTTTTGATGAGGAAAACACTGTTGAGCAGAGTTAATGGGAAACTAGGTGATTATGTTTTGCACATTGTTAAGCCTATATTAATTACAACCACATTGACTGAAGCTATTCTAAATTGTTGGAAAAAGTTTTGTTTGTCTTAATATGAATGAATTTATTTGGAAATGTTTTGATGGTTTGAAACATCTCCTTTAGTCGAAAGTGTGAATCACTCCCGAGCTTTTCCAAGTTACCATAGCAATAGCAACTAATGGTACACTTCTACCTAGTTGATGATGTCACTAGGATGCCATGCTTTGTGTCATAGATTCTGTAACATCAGCTCTGAAACTTCTTGAATACTTTGTTACTTGTGTTCTAGAGCCACATGTGCAGAACCCATCGGATTCATAGTGAATTGGACTTTCTTCACCGTGACACTGAAACTGAAGATGGATTCACGTCACTTACCCAGGAGGGTTGTCTCTTTGCAAAGGACAATGAAGACAGAACCAAATAAAGAACTGAGTCGCCCTTTCCAAATTATAGAACAGGATGGTTCTTTAGACAACTTTCTATCAAACTTACCTAAATTTACAAAAGATTTAGAACCTGAAAGGAAAGTGACAGAAAGAGTGCAGAGAAAAGAAGCTAGAGAAAAGCAGAAGAGACAGAATCAAATGAGAAACGGGAGAATTGCTCCACAACTGATTCTGACTTTAGCATAAGCTCAGGGAATAGCTCAAGTTTCCCTTTTTGTTTGGAAGACAGAATTGATATGCAGAACGCTATTGCTCAGGATACTGAATTTAGAAGAGCAAAGTAGATGAAACAGAGATGGGAAGCTGAAATTCAAATAGCACAGAAGAGGAAAGAGAAGGCTGGAAACCAAAACACTTATGAACGTGATTTGGAAAATTGGAAAGACAAACAGAAGGCGAGGGAAATGGAAGAAGCTAAAAGACTGGAAGCAAATTGAGAGAAAGAGCTTTCAGCTCATTCTCTCAATTGGACACAATGTTTTTGTCCACAGCCAAACCCAATGAGGTTTCTGGAAAAGGCAAACATGACAAACAGTTTAAAAAGTATTTTTCGTGTAAAAAAGAACAGAAACCCATCATACAGGTTACTGAAAATACAGAGGAACAAAATTATAATAGTGTTAGTGAAGATATTCAATCAGAATATGTACAGAAGAGGATTAGGGCCACTAGAAAAAACAAAACAAAAAACAAAACGTTCTGACTTAAATCTCAGAATTTAGATTTTAATCTCAAAATTCTGAGACAAAAGTCAGAATTTTTGGGCAGAAAGTTTAAGTATCAAAGAACACAATTGTAAAAGTGTAAAACTCCCATCCATTCCCAGGCCCAAATGAATGACCATGTTTCTCAGCTGGCCAAGGAATGCAATGGGATTCCCGTGGAGGAGCTGACCCAAGTGGCTTATTGTTTACATAACATCTTTGTAAGATTGCCCGTTAGCTACGTCAGACATACAAGGCCTTATCTTTGAAGGTTTTATGAAGTTTGACACCGTTGTCGGAGCGTTTGAGGATGTCTGAATAATTTTCTAAACATCATTAATAGTCTTGCAGCAGACGGAGCAGCCATTGCTAACATACTACTGCCTGTGCACTGGAAGTGGTCTATGTGGTGAAAAAATGCAGAAGTGCTAAAACCACAGTCCGTAGCATACAGGCTATTAGTAACTTTAAGTAACTGAAGACAGGTTTTCTCTGGGTGCTCCAGTTTCCCTACGAAAACCATAGATAGATAGATATATAGATACCTTACCTGCCTTGGAGTTGCCAGACAAAAGATGGGGGCCAGGGCCCAGCAGGCTTAGATGCTGCTGAGCCCTGTTCACTGGTTCAGTCCAATCAGATTGAACTAGTGGTTCAATCCGATTCCCCCTGACAAATTCCCTGGCAGGGGGAATTTGTAGTTTCTTTGTTTAGATAGGTTTTTGTATTTAAGTAAATATTTGTATTAAAATTTTTTTGGGGTGTTTAGTTTAGCCAAACTTAGCTGTACTGTTATTTGTTAGTAATTGTATTCTGTCTGGTTACCCTTGTTGTGTCTTAATTGATCTGATCAGCCACTATATAAACCTCTGTGTGTCATATGTTATATTTGTTTGTTTACATTTCTACCTGAGTTCAGTTTTGTTTCTTTGACCTTTTTTATGAGCTTGGTTTATCTGTTTGTCATTTATAATCTGTGGGTGAAAATAAAAGAAACCCTATTTTTCTTATATTTCTTGTGACTCCTCCTGTTTTTAACTCGGTCCATCACATTCATCTTCACAGTCTAGTAGAACAATTTCACACTGATTTGATGTAAATGGGTCACATGACACAGAAGCTATAGAAGAAAAATACAAAATTTTGACAACAAAAAAAAAGCTAAAATAACATCAAAAAGTTTCAAATGTGATAAAAATAAGTGTACCTCATGTCTCCAGTCTAGAAGAACAGTTTGACACTGATTTTGAGTCAATAGGGCACATGACTTGGAAGCTATTGAAGAAAAAATAGATACTTTTTAATACTACAATTATTAAAAATATTGAGTATGACTTAAAAAAGAGAACAGTGCGACTTTTGTGTCAGTTGATCTCTTTGCTGCGCCTCAGCTGCTTCGGTTCAACATAATATAATAATATATTGTAAAACCAGGCCATTAAGGAAGGTCTAAACTAAATATTGTTTCTCACCTAATAAATTTATTCTAATCAAAAGGTGTCACCAAAATATGACAAACACTGCAGAAGGAAAAGAAGATGTTTTATCAAATGAAATAAATATTCTACAGATGGGTTTTCAACAGAACAATTGTTTGTTTTACTGTCGATTAGCTTCACTGACATTTTTTTACTTTTGTGTATATTTAAAGTTAGACTAATAATAAAATAAGTTATCTTGATAATACATTTTTATTTTAGCGAAACAGGATAATAATTTTTTGAGGGTTTTATTACAGAAGTAGATGATGATTCAACTTAAAATTGGTTTAAAACTGTAGAGTTAGAAATGAGTAAATTTGGAACTGCTTCTGTAAGCCGACAGAAGCTTTGGGCTCAGAAGCCTTGAAAACATTAACTTCCTTTTGTGGGTTGTATATTTAAAACGGGTCAGAGGGTTAGGGAAATACAGTTATGATTAAAACAAAGGAACGGTCTCTTGAAAGGCTTTGTCTACTGAGTTATGTTACAAAAGGAAAACTAACAGGACAGACAACACAAGGAGCAAAAATAACAGTTCATAATAAAAGCTTTAAAAACAAAAATGAGACGCAAACATTAAATTCTCTCCTGAGAACAAGATTAATACACTTGTGATTGAAGGTTTGATTAACTATTATGGTTTTCCAGGATAAATAAATAATAGAAATAGTAATAAATGAATAAATACAATAAGATCTGATGCTGGGGCCCATTTTAAGAACCAAGAACCTGCAGCAGGTGGAGACAATACTGGGTTGAAGCATGTTTGTTGCACTGTCTGTCACCCACTGAAATGCATGAATTGAACAATAAAAGAATAAATTGGAGCATCAATTGGAAAGTCTGTGCACAGACAAAAATTGATTAAACTTGGGTTAATGTTTCTTTATCTGTAGCTTTAATGTCCATCAGGAGCTCTGTTAACCAGATCACAAGTTTCACTCTCAATGAGTTCTAGACAAGATGACCAGAGAACGCACCAAACTGCCTGGACTGACAGGTGACATACACAACTTGACAGACATTGATTCCAGCATTCCCCGACCAGCAGTAACCACCTGGACCCCAGGTCCAGTGGGTGAGGCTCAAGATCATAGAGAGGAAGTGGTCTGACCCTCGAGTCGTGGGAGGAACGTCGCACACGGTCTGACTGAAGGGGAAAGGAGAGATCTGGTTCCACAGCAGCCAAGGAGCCACAACGTGCACTACAGAGTGTCCAGGAGGATCTCTGGGCCCAGCTTGGTGTGCAGCTGGATTTCTGGCCCCAACACACTGAGTCCTTGGATTCAGGTTCCCGAAGTCACCGGATCCAGAGGCACAATAAACCCTCTTCCGGTGACCCACATGCACTCAGGTAGATCACCTGAGTTGTAAAACCGATAAAGAGGTTACGTCTTCTGAGGTCCACAGCTAGAGGAACACATCTGCTTTGATCTATGTTCTTAAACTCACCGGAAATCCAGAGGCTCGGTGAGCAACGAACACTCAGGTAGAACACCTGGGTTAAAAAACCCTGCAAGGAATTTGGACTTCCCGAGGACCACTGCAAGTGGATCACCTTTGTCGTTTTCTCCTTTTGCGAACTTTCGTTTTTTCATTTGCGAACTACCAACGAACTAACATTTCTGTTGTGAGGAGTATCAAAGAACACAAAGACACAAACTGAAAAACACGTGAAAAAATATTGTACACAAAACAACTTGTAATTAATCATCTGTCTTTTACAGGGACTGTTGGTTCAAGGTGTAACTTGTTTTAATACGATTTTTTAGAGGTATTGCTGATTTATGGTGACATTGCCCAACTTTTGATCATGATCAATTATGTAAGAATTTTGGTTTAAGATAAAATAAGCCTGTCCTTTCATCAAAAGAAATGACATTACAAGGGATTTTCGATTCAAGATAAATTACTAGCTTTTCACCCTATTTATCACATATATATATATTTATCATAGCATTTATATAGGTGATCTCTCTTGAGAGATCAAAAGGAGGAGTGTTGGAAATATTAGTTTAATTATGTTGGTTTTAATGATGATTAATTTTAGTGCATGTTGAAATATTAGACGGATCCTGATTGTTTTGAGTCGGCCTCAGTTTAGGTTAGTTTTAGACTCATGGTTTAATCAATATATAACTTAATCAGTAGAACATTTTTCTTAGATATAATGAGCACGATTTCATTAAAATTAGTCTAATCAGTAGTTTTTTATATTAGATCACTTTCTTAAGAGTGTATAAGTCATAATCGTGTGGAAATTGTTTTAGTTCATTATAACTGAGGAAGTTGAAAACTAATCAGAAAACATTGAGCGTAACAGATGTTTTGGTATTGAAATTGCTCATGTCTGATAAGAGTATGAAGATATTGTTTGAAATGTGTGTTAATTTTTATAATCAATATCTGCTGTTTGATGCTCAGATCAGGAGAGCTCTGTGGGGTTCAGGAACCAGTTTGAGGCAGTTTGAAATGAGAAACAAAGATAGCTGATAAACTTTGGTCCCACTTTCTTGAGTAAAATGTTTCTGTATGAAATGAACACATCTATTTTTCGTACCCTGGGAAAGTTAGGCAGCCGAGGAAGCTGATAGATTCATCCCTTGGTCTTGGTGACACCTGCATGGTCTCTGGCGTGCAAACAGCAACACATTATTACGGGCTGTTTGAGTCCACCTCTAAACTGTACATTAGAACGCATCAGACAGTAGAAACACGCCTTGGTATAAAAGTAATTGAGCTAAAACAGCTCGTCAGATCACTGGGGTGGAACTGTCTTACCTGCCACACAGTGGTCTCCGAAGGCACGTCTTTGTATTTTTGTATTTTTTTAAGGTAATTAATTTCTTTTTGTGGCTTTAGTTTCTGATGATTATGTTGAACTGTTGGTGTGATTTTATGCACTTGATTGTTTGATTAAAATTCTGAATGATTGTGAAGTTGAACAGTGACTGTTGTCTTTGTGGTTTCACTTTTACAAACAGCATCAACGGACATGGGGAGACGAGAAAACAACGAGCAACAGGTAGAAAACATCTCATTTCTCAACACTCAGTAAACATAACCACATATGATAAACATATATAAAAATGATCTTTATGTATAGTAATAAACATTTCCACATATCACCTCCGATATCCACACGACTCTCAGTTGCCATGTCAACAGTTTGGAATTCCCCTCCGTTCTTACATCACGGCGCTTTCTGATTGGCTCCCTGTCACATTCAACAGGCTGCGTTCTGCTCCCAGTTAGGGAAAACGCCACAGGCCGTGATAATCGGGCCAAGACAATGTTGAATATGTCAGATTCTAGACTGGGGCATATTCAACACCTCACTACGTAACACACCTTTACGTTGTAAGATTGTCGTAAAGGGAAAATCGGGGGGGGAAAAAAAAGGTTTTCGCAGGAACACCAACACGCAGAAGCATTATCTAACGGTTCCTCACCCCTCGCCCTTTTGACCGTTCCGTGGTAATAAAAAGGTTGGGGACCACTGCTTTAATGTATCTGGAAATTTAGCAGAGTTTTTGTGAACAGCTTGTTTGCTATTGGCTGAGATGCTTACAGAATGACTTTGTATAATAGTTGTGTGTTTTTTGCTGCAAAAAATGAGACAACATAACAATTGATTTTGAATGCTTGTTAATATTAGTGTGACAAATGTTCTCTTGTGTGGATTAGGTATTTTTTCCCACATGGAAACAGCGATGAAGCCTCAGTCCTGCAGAATTTCTGAATCTTTTCTCACATTGGCCACAAAGATAAGGCTTTTCACCAGTGTGGATCCGCCGATGAAGCTTCAATTTTTTAGCACATCTGAATTTCTTCTCACATTGGCCACAAAGATAAGGTTTTTCACCAGTGTGGATACGCCGATGAACCTTCAATCTTGAAGATTCTCTGAAGCTCATCTCACACTCGACACAAAGATAAGGCTTTTCTCCTGTGTGGATACGCCGATGAACTTTTAATCTTTTAGCACATCTGAATCGCTTCTCACAATGGGTACAAAGATAAGGCTTTTCTCCTGTGTGGATACGCCGATGAACCTTTAATCTTTTAGCACATCTGAATCTCTTCTCACAATGGGTACAAAGATAAGGCTTTTCTCCAGTGTGGATACGCCGATGAACCTTCAATCTTGAAGATTCTCTGAAGCTCATCTCACACTCGACACAAAGATAAGGCTTTTCTCCTGTGTGGATACGCCGATGAACCTTTAATCTTTTAGCATATCTGAATCTCTTCTCACAATGGGTACAAAGATAAGGCTTTTCTCCTGTGTGGCTGCGCCAATGAGCCTTCAATTTCTTAGCACATCTGAATCTCTTCTCACAATGGGTACAAAGATGAGGCTTTTCTCCAGTGTGGGTACGCTGATGAACCTTCAGTTTTGCAGAGTTTCTAAATCTCTTCTCACATTGGCTACAAAAATAAGGTTTTTCTCTCATGTGAATTAGTTGATGCGCTCTAACTGTCGAGATCTTCCTGAAATACTTCAGACACGTGTCACAGCTGTGTTGTTTCTGCATCCTCTGTGTTGGCTGATCCTGTTGTCCCTCACTAGGACCATCTGAGGCTTTATCATCATGTCCACTTGGGTTCATACTTGTTTGGTTCTAAGGAAGTAAATCAGACAGTTGGAGAAATAGACAGTAACTAAAGACTTTGTACAAAGATTAAAGACATTAAGGTATCTTCAGTAGACCAATATGTATGTTGTTGTCAGCTATCATAAATTAAGTTTTGTCAATTTATCCCACCATATTTAATTCTTGTCTGTCCCTTTACATGTTTTTTATGTTAAAGCATGAGTCAAGTTTTACCTTGGAAAATGTATAATTGAAACCACTGTACAACTGTGTCTCCCAGAGAGAGCTGGGCACTCTATACCCAACCTTATTTACTCTTCCCACAAGTGGTGGGAAAGATTACCTATGTCTTCATTCTTTATAATCAATGCGATGGTTCCTCATTACAACTTATTAGCCTTGATACTTCTGATAAAATTCAGAACTGAAAAGGCTTTTTGAATGAGAAGTGAAACGTCTTCAAGAAATCAGCCCAGCTGTCTGTAATTACATCTCTCGGATCAAGTCAGAGAGTCCAGTTAATATAAATGTCATGGTTCTGAACTGAAGTCAGTATCCAAGGAAACACTCAGGCATGTACAAAGAGAAAATGTAACTCAATGAAGAAATACCTCAGGACAGAAAAACTGAGCACTAGTCATGTCCCCGCATTTTGTAATAACTAACCTCTTCCAGTGATGTCATTGCGTCGCCAACATCAGTATCCTCCTCCACTTTAGATCTGCATCAAACAAACATCCCCCATTTATAACGTATAAAATAGATGTGACTTTATGTCATTTGCACAGCAGTGACAACAGTTTCAGATGCAGTTGTAGCCCTATCAATGTAGGTCCAGAAAAGCCCTACGTTGATAGGGCTTTTCTGGCCCTACATTCGGGTATACCGATGAACCTTCAGCCCTGCAGACGTTTTGAATCTCTTCACATATCGGTCACACCTATGAGGCTTTTTTCCAGCATGTGTACATTGATGAGCTCTCAGAGTTGAAATCTTCCTGAAATATTTCAGACACGTGTCACAGCTGTGTTGTTTCCCCTGTGTTGGCTGATCCTGCTGTCCATCGCTGGGACCATCTGTGGTTTTATCAACATGTTCACCTCCTGGGTTCATACTTGTTTGGTTCTAAGGAAGTAAATCAGAAGGTTGGAGAACTAGACAGTAACAAGTAAACTCATTGAATAGCAGCCATCAGACACAAGGACTGTCAGCTCTCGTAATCGCAGATTTACAACAAACACTTTTCACAAAGTAAGAAGACAAACATTAACATACTTCGTAAGTATGATTAGAACGATGCAATCAAATTTTTATCCTTGGTGAAGGTACAAGTCTAAGCATGGAGAAAAAGCTCCACCATCAGGCAGCCTAACAGACAGTTAGCATCTCGTCTTTTGAGCAGCAATTTGATCAGCACATCAGGAGGGGGGAGGTACAGGTCGGTTTCTAAGCTGGCTGTTTCAAACTTTTGTAAATACCACAATCTCTGAGCCCCGATAAAATGTGTTATGCAGACAAGCAGACGCCAAAACTGTTAAACAACTTGGGAAAACAATTTCAATCACTCTGTTCAATATGCCCAATCCTCAATTCCGACGTCCACCATGGCGCCTCGAGGGATTAACTGATCCAGTTGCAAAGGATCAATACAAGACTACAACCACAAAAAATAGCACTCATTTTCTCACATTTTTTAATAACTAACCTCTTCCAGTGACGCCATTGCGTTGCCAACACCAGTCTCCTCTCCAAACTGGTCCTGTATAACACAAAAACAAAGAATTTATAAAGTGAAGCAGATGTTATTTGCATAGCAGTGACAACCGTTTCAGATGCAGTTGAAACCAGATATTTACATTCACTTTATGAGAAACAACTTATTTCTCTGGCTGGCTTTTTTTTTTTTTTTTTTTTTAAACCCTTAACTTTCTCCTTTAAGCCAGCTAGGAGTAACAAAATTATCTATATTCTCTGAAGGCTAAAATATAAGCAACATTTCTTAGAGATTTTTCCATGACTTTCATAAAATTACAAGTTTATATAAACTAAAATAACATCACGTTAAAGCAGATGCGTTGTGAATCTTTACAATTTTTTAACAGTAATCACAATCAGGAGAATCGTGAAAGAGGAATTTTTTTCTGCTTTTCTTGTGGACAAGAGCAAATTAAAACTTTAAACAATTGTATATACCGATAGACCATTATTTTAGGAAGCTGACAATAATCAAAAGTGAGTTGTTAATACGAATTGTTACAAGTATGTGATATATAAACTTACTGGTTTGTTGAGCAACCTCTGCAGATGTAAATGTTATCCTTTTCAAAATATTTACATTTGACAGAGGGTGTTATGATTTCCATGGTAACCATGTTCAAATGTTTACAGTTTCAAAAGCATTCAGTGCCCCATTAGATTAAAAAAAAACACACACAATTCAGCCGTGATATTAGACCTAGAGCTGCATTCACATCTTTTTTCTTCTATGCAACAGAAAGACTCAAAAGCTAAGCCTCAAAAGACTTTTAACAGTCCTGTAAACCCGCTACAGCACTGTAGCGTACAGAACCAGTCTTGTTTGCAAATCCAAACTGTAAACAATCTTGATTTGGTAAGTGCAGGTTCATATACCACTTACTGAACCATGACAGAAACAGAACCAAACTCAGTACCCAGACTCATGACGTATCAGTGGAATGAATCTGAGCGTGAACTGACTGATAAGCTCAGTTATTCTCATGGACTTGACTGTCGGTGGCAGCTTGTCGACACAAAAACACAGAATGTAAAACATGCATCTGTTTTACATTTGACATCAGTTAAAACTCATTACTGTAAGAACTAAATCATCAAAGCAACCAATCTCCATGGAAACCAAAGTTTTCTTCTTTTTAAAAAAAATTGAGAGTTGAACGTTTATGGAACTGTAAACTTTTTAAAACTTTGTTGCCATGGAAATCATAAGAGCATTTGTCAAGTGTAAATGTTTTGACAAACACAACCTCTAAATCGGCACAGAGAGTAAGTAAGGGCTTATTTATTTATCACATATACTTGTAATAATTCATATTGACACATAATAACTCATTTTCAATGTATGGCTTCGGCCATACATTTAGGAAGTTGATGATATGTATAAAATTATGTAAGATTTAAATTTACTATTGTGCAATTTTTAAAAAAACATTTATTGTGTTGAATTCTGAGTCTGATTTTTAAAAAAAAGTAAGATTTAAATATGCTGTTGTGCACAAGAACAGAAAAAAACCCCTCTGCTTCATGATTCTCCCATTTTATCTTGATTACTGTTAAAATACAATCCGTTTTAATGCATTATTGTTTTTTAAATTTTTAGAAGGTAAAGGAAAAATCTCTAAGAAATGATCCTGCTCATACTTTGGCATCTGGGAAATGTAAATCATTTTGGCAATCCTGTTCCTAAAGCACGACATTCTGACCATTTTAAAATCAGACAGGGAGAAATAAGTTTGACTCTTATACAGTGATAGTAAATATCTGGTCTCAACTGCATCTTAAACTGCTGTCACTGCTGTGCAAATAACTTCAAATCACATCTGCTCTACATGTTATAAATGGTGTGTGTTTGTGTCACACAGAACTGAAATGGAGGAACTTCAGTTTGGAGAGGAGACTTGTGTTAGCAACGCAGTAACATCACCGGAAGAGGTTAGTCATTAAAATTTGTGGGAAATAAAGTGCTACTGTTTTGTTTTTGCAGTCTTGTATTCGGGCTGGACGTTGTCACAGTTGGACTTTGAAATGGATGCACTGGACTGCAGACCTCGGGTGATGCGGCCACAAGGGGGCCTGATTGTTTTATACGTTTTATCTGAGCTGGAACTTGTTGACGACTTTGGATGAAGAGCCGTAAAGAATGCTGTTACAGAGGTCAAGTCTGGAGGTGATGAAAGAACGGATGGGGATTTCAGCAACTGAGAAGGGAAGAAGTGGGCAGAGTCTACAAATATATTTTTTAAATGAAAGAAGTGAGTTCTTGTGATATGGTTGTATTGATGTTCAAAGGAGATGTTACTGTCGAAGATGACTCCAAGGTCGTGTATGCAAGTGGAGGTATTGTCAATGATAAGACTGAAATTGGTGGTTTTGCTCAGGGATTTTTGGGATGACGATGATGAGGATGTTTGATTTATCACAGTTGAGTTTAAGGACGTTTGAGTGTATGTGTAGTTTTATATAAGTGAGGCAGCGGGTCAAGGTGGAGTGAGTTGCAGTCGTGATGGATTTGGTGGAGCTGGACACTGTCCGCATCACAGAGGACATGGAGGTCATGGCCATACAGATGATGTCACTGAGTTAACCAAAGCCTCTTTTTGATCTTTTTTTTTGTGTTTTTTTTGGCAAGTTCTTGAAAATGACTTTCCCAAAATGAATTCCATGTATCTCAGGAACTGCAAGGTATATTTGACTGGTTCAGGTATCAGAATAAAGGTAATATTCCAGAGAATGAATAGTTTGTCTGTTTGTCAGATAGGACTGTAGCCAGGAAAGGGCAGCACCTGTGATGTTGAGAGAGTATTCGAGCAGAGAGAGAAGAACGGTGTGGTTGATGACGTCGAAGGCCGTGGTGAGGTCTAGGAGGAGGAGATCACTGGTGACTTTTAGGAGGTGTTTTTGTGCTGTGAACGGAAGCCAGACTGAAATGGTTCATACAACTCATTGGAAGTGAGCAGGGTTTTGAGTTGAGCGTGTGTGACCAAGGACCTCTCTAGAGTGTATACCACCTGTCACTTGATGACTGCTGGAGATGGGCATCAGATTCGTGGCCCTGCACAAACAAGTGGGTAGTCTAGTTTTTCTCTACATTGATTGTGAAATAATAGACAAAGAAATAAATCTGACTACAAGCACTAAGGAAGAACAGGAGACGTTGACTCTAAATAATAATTAGATGCAGAGTAACAAAATAGCTCAGAGATAAACATAACTAGAAACACCACAAGGGACTGAAATAAGGAAAACAAGAACAAGAGAAACTTAACCAAAATAAGCAACATCAAATAATGAAACTAAAATGACCATGGAGGCAGGCGAGTACAGGGGAGGCAAAGGAGGCTTGAGCCCCTGCCCATTTTATCCTTGATGCCCCCATATCCTTTTTGAATTTTTAATTTTTTTTTCATTTTAACTAACAAACTAATGTGCAGTAGAACATAACTGATTAAACAGAAAAACACAAAAAGTAAATCCCAACCCAAAACCCATAGTCTTGAAGGAAAGAGAATATGAGGTGAGGTACAGTGTACCCAACTCCCTATGGGAGGCAGTTTCCAACCATACAAGTGTAAATTTTCAAAGCTAAGACTCGACTAAACTCATAAAAGTACTTACATTAATTAAATATTGGTGGAATAATTGCACTAAGCTTATTAATTCATTATAGCTTACAATAACATTCATATTGGTCTACCAAAGCATAAGGCAAATATCTACTTTTGTCCTTGATTAAACCAAACTGGGAGATGTGTCTTTGATCTATGTCCTGTTTCTCCGGGCCTCTTCGAAACCAATTCAACTGCAAACTTTCAAAAGTCTTTGTACATTAAATTATGTCTATTTCTCTGTCCTGATTTCTCTTCTTAGGGTCAAACCTGGAGGAACCTAGGCGGACGTGACAACAAAGCCACAGATGGTCCCAGTGATGGGCAGCGGGATCAGCCCGCACAGAGGTGGCAGAAGCAACACAGCTGTGACACTTGTCTGAAACATTTCACGAAGATCTCGACTCTGAAAGCTCATCGGTACATTCACACTGGAGAAAAGCCCTATAGCTGTGACCAATGTGAGAAGAGGTTCAGACATCCTACAGGACTGAAGGTTCATCAGAGTGTCCACACTGGAGAAAAGCCTTACATCTGTCCTCAGTGTGAAAAGGGTTTCTCTCAGCTATGTAATCTTAAAACTCATCAGAGTGTCCACACTGGAGAAAAACCCTATAGCTGTGACCAATGTGAGAAGAGGTTCAGACATCCTACAGGACTGAAGGCTCATCAGAGTGTCCACACTGG
>CAEGAD010040639.1:0-19744 GCA_903067055.1 Poeciliopsis paucimaculata | reverse complement strand
GAGGTAGGCATTAGCTTGAAGGGTCTTGCCTAAGGACCCAGACTGGATTCGAACCCCCTCCCTCTCGGGTGATATACTGATGTCTTATTTATCCAGTCAGCTGGATAGCTCAGCTGGATAGCTCAATATATATAGCTCAATATATATATATATATATATATATATATATATATATAAAAGATGAAATTTCTATCATAAATATAGTAACGCTCAACATTAACAGTCTTACTGTTGAGCTGGTTCGCTACAACTGTTTTTGCATTCATATCATCTTTTGGCTGTGATTACTTTTTGTTGCTTGACAATGTTGACTTTCTTTCTCTTCAGCACAAACATTTATTTTTCTTATTACTTTGCAGACTTGTCTGTTGTTTGTGTTTGAAGTGCTGTACAAGTACTCAGCCTCTCAAACCAGAGTTTCTTTCGAGCATTAATGAGATATTCAGCCTTCAGAGGTAACTATTACAGTCAAGCACTTTCATTTAAAAAAGTCACACTTTAATTAAAAAAATATGTCACTCATACCCACACTGTTTATGTATTGTAATATAAACTGAAACCCCCCCCAAAAAACAACATACTGAGATAACACAAACCACCACGAAAGATTTTAAATTAGAATAGCAGAAAATAACTCAAATAACACAATTCAATGTTAACGTGATGTAAAGGAGAAAAAAAAAAAAAAAACACCAACAATGCTGCCTAGAAAAACATATATATTGGTACCTTATTAAGCCAAGCATTCCTTTAGTTGCAAAGTTATATTTTGTCTGTATGAAGAGCTCTCTCCGTAACAAGCGTGAAAACAAGCTGGAGTGGCAGCGAGTTATTTGTGTCAAGTGTAATACGGATTTTTCAGGAAATCACCCACCTGGGCATAAACAGTGGCACTGGTTGTTGTGTGCTCTTTATAGGCTGCTCCTGCAGCCCATAAAGAGCTCCCACTCAGCACCAGTGCGCTGCAGGGGCGGCTACAGACAGGTGCTGGAGTGAGATTAACAGATGCACAACACTGCAGGGTTCCAAACACAACGGTGCTTATGCCGAGACGCTGAACACCTTGTGGTTCACGCCCGCTCCCTCTGGACACACTGCTGATAAGGATCAATGATTTTTGAAAGATATACCTGAGCAATCGGGGAAAAAAACCAAAAAAAACCCAGAAACCTGAAAATGACTGAAAATTATGTGGGCGTCTAAGGCGTATTTATGGCTTAACAAAGGAAGTGGCAAAGTGTTACACAAAGTGCTAAAGAATCAATTCTGTTCATTCTAAAGTGAGATATTAGAAAGAAAAAGTCACAATCACTTTGTGAAGCTCTCGCAACTGATTAACAAATGCTTAAAATAAGAAAGAAAAAAAATTCCCATAAAGTAAACATACATCAGAGTTAGGTTTAATATTATGTATCAAGATTATTTGAATGGTTTTAATGGAGATTTCCAGAGGTTGGGACACCCTAACATTTCACAGGTTCATTTTCATCTTAACCAACTTTACATGTTTTCGCTGAAAAATATGCTGAGTTAATGAATTCCTGAATTCTTGCTGCATTTAAATTACAAATGTGTGCAAAACTTTGTCACTATTCCGCTAATGACAAAAAAAATTATTGTTCACGTGATGTCACTATAAAACATGCCACGCTATCATCTTCCAACGACTTCCTGTTTCCTTCTTTATGGTTTGTGTCAACGGCAACATCCGTTTGTTAACCATATGACAACAACCGACCCGTGTGAAATACAGTTTTGACTGCATATGTAATGTACACTTTGAAACACTTTTTCGCATCAGAGTTTAAACAGAAGCAGCTCTTACAAACTGCGCTAGAAGAGGTCCCATATTTTCTTAAATCACACACAGTGAAGACGGTTAACAGTGTAAACCTTTTTTTTTTTTTCCAAAGCTCTGAGTTAGAGAACTGCAGCAAGACAAGGAAGCTTAGAGTTGAAATGTCTCCAAGCCTATTAGACGCTAGCGAGCTACATGCTAACCACTTGTTAAGGTGCCAAAAAAGAAATGGTTCTTTGCCCACTTTTCTAATGGAAACGCAGCTGCTGTGTTTTCAAATTCATAGAAATGTTTGTGTCTTGATAAAAATGCCATTTGACCAGCAGTTCAGCACAAAGTTTTGAGCATGGTTTTAGGTTTGTTCTACGGAGGCCTTTCACAGAATATCTAACCAGTTCTTGAGTAAATTATTACACAAATTCTGTTGCTGGGTGGAGATGGGGAGGGTTAAGTTAACAATCCTCAGCTGAAAACCTCTTCTTAGTGTCGCCTCCGGGTTAATTAACACGCGCTCACCTGAGCACCACTCTCTGCACAGATTCCTGCCAAAAAGCAGGTGCTGGTGAGCCAGGCGGTGAGGACAAATAAACCACTGCTTTCCAGGCTGCAGCGAGCGCATCTCACTTGAACAGAACACCGTAAAAAGCCCGGTGTGGAAATCAGATGCATCCTACCGCAGCATGGCCCTGGTTTGAATCTTTTTTTATGAAAAGGATTTTTTGTGGCTGAAGGGTTTCTCTACAGGCAGTGAGGAGCAGAAGCAGCTCCAGAACCATCTCAGCTCCCCCTCCACCACCTCACCTCCTGCCCCCACCTCACTCTGTTAAGTGGAAACATTTTGTTCTTCCTTATCTCCTGCAGCCTTCTGAGTCCGGACTGTCTCCTGTGTGTTCAGCCCCAAGGTCGCGGCTCAATTTGTATTATGACTGATTCTCCCACACATGTCCCCCAATTCACACGGAGAACACTGCTAGGATGAGCACCGATGCAGTAAATTTCCTTTTTCCGGGGTAGTCTCTCTATCCGGAGCTGGACGGCCTGCCGGCGGCGATGGGAGGCGTTCGCGAAAAGGACTCACCAAAGAGGAGTTTCTGTCACCACAGACTGCTCTTATCATTTCTCTCCTTGATTAGAGTGGGAGATTTCATGCCTGAAGGTCAACTTTTGGGCTCCAAGCAGGGGGCTGATAAGGGCTGGGAGAAAACACATTAAAGGAAACCTTCCACTCCTCACTGATAACCATCGATTTGACAACACCTCTCAAGAAATTATTACAAACACAAAGGGAAGGGTCTTTCTGCCCTTTACCTTTTCACATGTGTGTAGTTTTGGTCACTGTGTTCCCAACTTTCATAAGTATGAAAGTGGTCTCATGTAAGAAGGTTTGTGCTGACGATTTAAAGGGGCGGTATTCAGAAATCTTTTAATCTCCCGTGGCGACCTAATCCGGTAACAACTAGGGTCAGGACCCTCGTTTATGACAAAAGATTACTTCCTGGGGGTGTGGACTGTGTTATTCGTCAGGTTTTAAATTTTACCCCAGAAAAAAAAATAATTGTAATGATTTTGGCTGTGACGAATGCTATGCGCCAATTCGACAATAAAAAGCTTACCGGAAATTTCTTGCGTCGTAAACAACCATCCTCCACCGCGAAGACAGACGCGCCGATATGAACGCAAGAAAATCTGTATATTCCTTCATGCATGAACACGTTTTATGACATCCAAGTTATTTATATGCTGACAAGTTGAAACCATTTTCTAAGAGCTAATTGCTTTTCTGGACAAAATACACCACATTATTAAAGGTTCCGTCTCAATTGTTCCAAAAGGAAGGGAAGAAAAAGACCACATTGACAGGTAATAATTTGTGTAAATTTACTTCTGAGACTCAGGACAGGTGGCCCAAATGCCTGGAGCGCGAACGTGGGCAGGCACAGAGGAGCAGAGAAAAGAAAGACATTAGAGAAGCTTCTCAGATCGATTTGGATTCAGCACTAAGGAGATGCCAGATTTTGTCAAATATGAAATTAAGTATCTCCCATTCTTTTTTTTTTAACGAAACGCAAACATTACAAACAAAGCAGTCAGTTATTATACAGTAAACCTCTAATTCAGTGCATATTTGAATCCATAATCAAAGAAGTGGGCTGTGCTGTGCTGATAAGGTAGTAATGGAAATTTTTTATCCGTGTCTCTTTGTATAGCAATTTAAACACATTCCAATAACAATGCAATGTATGAAACGGCTCCTCTAAAAGAAGCATAGTATTTGAAAACATTCATATTCATGTATCGTCTAATTCGTGGGCACACCTTGGTGAACAACTGAATCGTTTTCAGATAGTTTCTCACTTACTTTTTTATTCACAGAAACTAATTTCTGAAAATTGGGTGTTTCTTTTTTTTTTCCTTAGCGCTTCAAATGCTTTCAAACCAGGCCCTTATGAATTTAATTAAACTGCCGTTATCTGAGCTTTTAATGTTTTCATTGTGGCATTGCCTTATTTCTCATTGCTGGAATAGTCTCTCTCCTTTGTGAAGGCCAATGTTCGAACAGTGAGAGAGAGGGAAAAAAGAGAAATGTATCCAGCTAAGGTAAGGCCTTTGCTCCAGTGAGGTAACTTTCAGTATCTAATTTCCATTAGGTCCCAGAATGGTACATAATGCATATATTCAAAGCTTTAATTAGATACATTATGCAGGGGAGCTGGGAATATTTGGCACAGTGGTTAGCACTGCCACCACTGGTTCTCAGAACAACATCCGTGGCTTCCTGTGTAGAAATAGCTCAATTGCTGCTGCTTGCTATCATACACATTAGAGTAGAAATGAAAAAGGCAGTATTATATATTTTCTAGGCACATTGTATAAGGTTGCAGCAAAATCAAGTACATATTTTTGTTACAAAAATTATGTACATATCAAATTTGACTTTGTAATTTAACACCCTGAAATTGGGCCTCTGTCTCTTTAAGAAACTCCTGCTCTTTCTGAAATTCTGCCTTAAGGAAGTCATCACAACATGGCTCCTCTATTGGCCTTTTAAAAATGTTTTAACCAGCATTTCACTGAGAAGTAACTTGTGTAATGAGCTCGTCAGATGTACAGTTCCACCAGGTGTTTGCTAATTTCTGCTGGCTAGTCTGAAGGAACTGAGTAACGACAGAAAGACTGCTCTGTGAGGTGAAAGATCAGAAGCTTGGACATTCTAGCTTGGAGGAGGAGCTGCACCTCAGAGCTGGTATTCGGTTGCCCTAAGGGTTCTGCACAGCTGTATGCTTGCCATGGGAGATTAGAGGATTTCTCAAACACACATGAAAGAATCAAGGCAACACTCCAGGTACGTTTTTGATCAGGGAATAACGTTATAACATGATGTAAACCTCAAAATACACATGCACATAATACTACACGTGCAAAGTATCCACTGTTTTTCTCAGTGACTGGGATCCATTTACTGCTATGGGAAGGTATACCTAACTGATCGAACCCCTCTGATTATGTTTTTTTTAATTACTTTATTGCTATTATTTTCATTTTTTAGCATTCAAAAATGCATTTTGCTGTTTATTTAAAATCTGTAGGACTTTTGGAAAGTTAATAGTCTTGGAAAGTTAAAATACATTATATTTTTTTAAGCTAACCAAGTTCATTTTAATCAAAAACAATGACACTGAAATAAACCTTTATACTCAGATATCAGAAAATGATACAGAATAACTTTCTCACTAGGTTTCTATCAAACACCAGACCATTGAGACATTAAGGATGAAATGTGTCCAGTCTTGCCTTCAGAGTGAATCGTCACATTGTTTGCTGCTAAATGTCACTTTGAGAACAAAGTGGCTCCCTCAAAGTTTCTAAAAAAGAAAAAAAGTTATTAAACTTTAAACCATGCACATATTTCCATTCCTTCAAATTTGTTGAGTGTGTTTGTGGCCTGATAACACAATGTCCAGCTGCACACATACAAAACTCTTGTGCCTAACTCTCTGCTGGCCCAGTCAAAGTCTGCAGCTTTTGTTGTTGTCTTTTAAAAATAGGTCGATCTCATCTTCTGTGATCTATAAGACATCCGATTTGTGGCTTGTTTATCTTCTGGTTATTAAAGATAACAATAGAATTTAACAGTAAAGAATCTGGACAGAAGAAAGGATGGTAAATGAGAGCCAGTGGGACCAGGGCCCAAGACGTTATGGGTTGTAGACAGGGGCCAACAGGGGCCAGTGTCCATGTAGAACAGTCCTGGCCCCCATGGGGCCCCCTGTACTAATGAGATAACACTAAATCAGTTTCTTATGATGATGATAATGATGATGATAAAGCTTCATTCAGTATGAAATATTTGATCCTAAACCATCGATCATGAACATCCCAATGTGAGTTCAGCTTGTTTGCAGAGTAAATATTGTATTTCAGGTTGACTAACATTCCGGTCTTTATTGGGTATTCACACGCTTTTGTTATTTGTTTAGGGCAATAATTTGCCAGTTTGAAGTAAACACATGGCCTCTTAACATCTCCATCGCATTTAGTTGTGCAGTATGCTGGAGTGGTTACAGTCTAATTAACTTCTGCACCTTTCTTCCTTTCTTTCTTTCTTTCTTTCTTTCTTTCTTTCTTTCTTTCTTTCTTTCTTTCTTTCTTTCTTTCTTTCTTTCTTTCCCCAACAAAGTAAACTGTCTACTCCTATATTTAAACTATAAATAGATTATCACAACTAAGCATTGTCTGTTATTTTTCTTTGTTTTGTGTGTACTGTAGGTTTCTTAAAGATCCACAGAAGCCGGACATAAAGCAAATCATTTTGACCTGACGAGGCCTTCATTTCAGAGGGTTCAGGTTATAGATGTAAATGTTTCTCTGCTGTCACACTGGAGACTGGAATTAAAAGTTCCACTTCAGCCAAGGTTTTCAGTGCACTTCTCAACCAGAGTGCACTAAAGTCTGTTGTCCATAACTAAGTATTTCCATTAAAACTCCTGAAATGACCGTTTTTTTTTATTGCATCCATAATCAAAACCACAAGGCGACGTTCATCCATCCGATTCTTCAGAGCAGCTCTTTACTCTGGGTCTCAGTTAGTGAGACCCAATTCTGTTCTTATGACTTCACTTACTTATAATGCTCTTCACACATTAGTGTTTGTATTTAATTAAACATTGTGTACAAATAAATACAGTACAGGAAACGGGTGTCATAACTGGGCTCGACCTCCTACCCTTAGATAAGAGGGTGATTCTTCTGAAAGCTCTTCGCATTTTTTTCTCATTAATGTTATTTACAGAGTGCCAACAATCAGATGGCCGAATCTTTTTCATTTCATTTTTGATTTCTGTGTTTGACATCGTTAGAAATTCACACTTTCTGAATCTGTAAATAACTCAAAACTCCCCAGACGTTTCTGGGGGGTTTTTGTGGTCAGTCACAAATACACAAAATGGTTTTACTGCAATGTTCACCAGTATTTTATGAAATCAAATGAACTTAATAACCTTGATTTATTTCTGTGCATTATACGCCATGGCACCGTGAGCACTTCAAATTATGGGGCAAAATTATGAAGCTGAAAAAAGTGAGTCCAGCAAAAAAAAAACAAATAAAATAAGCATGTGTGATTTATTGTTTATTGTCCAGATGATCTATTCATCTTTAATGAGTCTCATATGGCTCGGCACCAACTATCCTCCCACTTCACCAAGTCATTATTTATGTCCTACTTGTTTCTTTAGCTCAAATGAATTTGGTGCCCCATCGTCCCAGCTGCTCTTCTACATTATTGAGAGAAACTAAAGGAAAAAAGTCCATGAGTGAAGAAGTTTCAGTCCTTAATTAGAGCTTCCTCTGCTCTGAGAGCAGAGAGCTGGATGTCACTGATGTTCACACAGAAAGACCAAAGGCTTTTGCTTTGTGTGTTGGAAGATATAACACATACAGAAATCATGCCAGATGTTTTTTTTTTTTGTTTTTTTTTTGAGGTGCGATTTATTTCTTTTAAAAGCTAATTCAGACAGACTTTAACACACACATGTTTGTTCCCGTCTCCAGGAATGCTTCAAATCAATTCAGTCTGTCTGTTCATCTGCCTGTCTGCTCCGCCTCAATCCATTTGCATATGCTCACTCCCACACACTTTTTTTTTCATCAGCAATGAGATACAGAGATCACACGTGAGAGTCTCTCTGCGCCCCCTCATCCCTAATATTATGCCGCTCCATCTCCACTTGACTCCAGCAGTTGGTGGCTGGCAGTGAGAGGAAACTCGCTCTGAGACTGAGATGATGCCAGAGACTCTCTGAGGTGGTTCACTTGTTTTTTATTTTATTTTTTTTTTAAACCACAGCAGCCCATTAGGTCATATATTTTTTACTCATGACAGACTGAAAGAAAGAAGGAAGAGACAGTAATAGATGTGGAATTCGAAAGTTACAATTGTATACCAGAAAAAAAAAAAAAAAAAGAAGGAAAGTTTCCTTTTTGGATATTCTGCCAGGCTTTCCCACTGGAGTCACTGGACTGAAAAGAAGTTCATGTACATCACATACAATCCTTGAGAAACATAAATATGGAATAACTACTACTGACTGAATTATTATTTTTTTTGCTCAGAAAGAAAAAACACAAATATAAATCAAAACTATTCTACATTCTGGCTCTGTGAAATTTTTTTTACAAGCAAAAACTTTGACAATTAACTTTTCTAAATTAAATAACTGCAACCAGATTAAGGTGGACTGCTGCTTGAAAGCTGCAGAATGGAGCTTTAAAGATGAATATATGTTTATGTATTTGCTTAAACTATGTCATGACTGAATGGTATGAGACAGAAAATTTGTGAAAAAATAAAAATGAGAAATCAGGCTCCTCTACCTTCACCCAGTTCTAACTAGAAACAACTAATCAGAGGCAGTAGGAGAGTCTTATTGCTGTCAATCCTCTCATGTGCGCCTGCTCGTCTACCGAGGACGGAAGATAAACCGCTTTCATGTAACTGAGTTATATCTCCACCAGTAGCACAATAAACAACAAACACATGAGGTTGATTGACAGCACAGAGCCCCTCCTCCTGCCTCTGATTGGCTGGTTTTGGTCGAGAGCTGTGCTTTTCTTCTGACGGCTAAAGCAGCTCAGGGAGCAGGTGGAGGAGATCAATCTTTTCACAGATTATCTGTCTCATAACAAACAAATATGTAAAACTCTTTTTTTTAAATAAAAGTTACATAATGTAACTATAAGTAGAGTTCAGTTGTCTTTCTCATGAGTGATGATGGGATGTATTGATGCTTCATCAAGGTATTAATGAAGAGGTCCCACTTTCCATTGTGTTTTTGAAAGGGAAGTTTTGGTTTGGTTTCTCTCTCTTATATCACCCTAACCCGACCTCTGTGCCCTGTGGCAGAGACAAATGTTTTCTCCCAATCAAGATTTTGCAAGACATTCCAAAATATGCCACTCCAACAATGAGCACGCTGAAATGCATAAAGCTTTATCATTTTCTCCCAAGTGATAAAGCTGTTAAAAGCCCCCGTTGGTCGCAGCAGATGGGAACTCAGACATGCTGGGTTCTGCTGGAGAGTTCTTTCTGTTTAAAGGAAACTGTGAGTTTCCACTGAATCCACATGCTCAGAAGCAGGAATCCATAATTTTATTTGCAGTAGTTAACTGTTCACTGCCACCATCTTTTGATCTGGCTCATACTGATGAGGATTTTGTACAATACTGTATGCAAATAGGCCAAGCTAACATTAGCACAGCTGTTTCTCTGACTTGTTTGGATTCAGTGATTATCTGCCCTGCCACTCACGGTCAATTGTGCTCTGGTAAAACTTACAGAAGTTATTCCATGGCTTCATCAACTCAGTTCATTTTTTAAAATTTCACGGTGAAGATCGCAGGATGCAGATTGATCAAATTTTGCTGCTACATTTTGTGAGTAACCAGATCCCACTACCGACTGTTTTTAATAAAAAACAGGACAAGCGACAAAGATAACTTCAAGTTCCAGTGTTAGAGGAGATTTTGGGAGACTGAGACTCTTCTTACACTTCTCAATGAGCAACATCATGTTACTGTGAGCCTTTTCCCGTTCCAAATCCCACAGGACAGCGTCTTAATAAGTAGTCCCTCTCAGGTGCAGACAGAACAAGACGCTCACATCTGGCTCCACATCAAGAATAACAACAGAATTTCAGCAGGTTCTGGTTCAAATTGCACATTTTTGGAGGTACAAAAATCAACTTTCTCTACCTCTCAGGTCTTCTGGTTCTGGAACCAAACATGGAGAATCAGCATTCAGCTTCAATGCGCCACAAATCTGGAACAAACCTTCAGAAAACTGCAAAACAGCCGAAACACTGAGCTCCTTTAAAACTAGATTACAAACTCATCTGTTTGGAGTTGATTTTGAAATCTAATGTGTTTCAAAACAATGCCACCTGACAAAATGTAATGTTTCAATTGTTGATTCTATGTTGCATGACTTTGTATTTGCATGATGTAGAGCACTTTGAAATGTCCTGTTGCTGAAATATAGAATTACAAGTAGAATTTGACTGAGTGAAAAATGTTAACATCAAAAATGATTAGGCTCAAAAAGTTGCTTAGAAAAAACAGATATCAGAGAAATGTAACCAAAATTAGTGATAAAAAAATCGTGTCTTTTGGTTCACTTTTGTTAAAGGAGGAAGGCTGGAATTTGATATTAAGAAAACAGGAATAGACATGTAATTTGTGACTCTGCACATATTTATGATTGTATCTCTCTATTACTACTGTTACCACAGAATACATTATTGTTATTCTCTTCTCTTTTACAACATAAATTACAATTAATTGTCAATGGTCGCCTGTGTAACAAGGTGTTGGCATCATTTAACATTTAGCTACTGTTAAGTCACAAACATCAAGAAAGACAAGAAGGTGCAGCAGTCGTTCCTTCATGCTTAACATCATTATAAGATGTGAGGGAAAAAAACTAGATAGTTGGAGAATTCCCAGATTTGTTTTATAATGTGAGTTTTAAAGATTAGACCCAGCGACTGACAAAACCACAGACAACAGCTTTAGTCTTTAATCTGACACTAATCATAAAAATAAAGCCTTGATGGACTCAGTTACACAATTGAGTTTGCAGTCAGATATTTGTCGCAGTCCTTAATGAGCGTGCTGTACCTGAAAACATTGAGAGAGCTGTCATCTGAAATGATGGAGAGGACTTTGAAACCCTTCCAGGACGATTAATCAACAAAGCCTGTCACATGTGCTGAAATGACAGAAACGCTTAATTCTGAAAGACGTGAATTATAGTTGAGTATAAATCTATTATTTATACTCAACTAACAATGACACTTTAAAACCTTAAATATTTATGTTTACCTCATGAAATCATTTCAGTCTTCCAGTCAGTCCAACATTGTTTGTGTTTGGAGTTCAGGTTCTGCTTCGTCACTGCTATGGTGTGATGTAGCGGACATTAATAATTCACACTCAAAACCAGTCAGTTTCAGTAGAATGTCTCATCCTCACCATTAGTGGCAGCAATCTCCCTCCGTGAGTTGAGTCTTCCAGTGTGAAACCAGCCGCTCTCCATTGACACGGCGCAGAGATGAACCTGAAGACAAACCTGTCACTTCATTTTGCTGATGAGCCATCTGTATTCAGGCTGCTGTAGGGCTGAAAGACAGGGAGGTGAAATAAACAGCAAAAACAAACCAAAATGTATGCGACCAGCAGAAAGCGCTTCGGTCCAAATGTCTGTGTGTTTTGGTGTGAAAAGGTAAACCTCTTCAGTGGAAGAGACTCGCAGTATTTAATTGTAAACGCTCCAACCGAATAAAGATTCAATGTGTCAGAAGATGAACTTTGGTACATGAACACATCTTTTGGCAATCTGGTTTGAGATTATGAAGACAGATTTGAAAATGAAATATTAACCCCAAATGGGTTCTAATTAAAAAGAGACTGAAATTAAAAGCTGTTTAAATACCAGATTCCCCTGTATTTCCTGTTGGGTCCATATAAATAAGGTGTCGTCTTTTACCAGACTGACTTGCTTTTTGGTCTGTTTGCACAGTAAGAACCTGTCAAACCTGGCCAATAACAGTGATTCTGGACACCAGTGGCAGTTTCTTCAGAAAACTGTCCTACTTGTTTTTTATGTTTCAAGATGTGGGTGTGTCAGCTCACCTCTTCCTCCTTTCATCAGATCCACAATACCAAATACAGATTAGAGTCCAGATTTTGGCACTCTCTGCTGTACATCGTTTCAAATTTGAAAATAAGGGTGTATTCACTCCAGCCTTGTTTAGTTTGCTACAAATAAACTCCAGTTCACTTGCCAACAGAATTCTGTTTGTTTGGGGAGGTGTGAATGCTAATCGCACTCTGACTCTTACCAAACAAGCTAACTCTGGTCCGTGTCAGTTCAGTTGAAGTGAACTCTAGTGCAGCTTTAACTCATATGTGAATGCCAAGCAAACCGGAGACTGCTCTAAAAGCAGGAAGCAGACTATGTTGCAGGGAATTCTGGGAAAATCCAACCAAAAATAAATACGTCTCTAGCGTTAGCGGGAAAAACAGTTCGTGTTGGAGAGTGCTTGTTTTATTTTTTTTTTTCATTTGTCATTTGCCAAAAACAAGAAAAATTACACAACCACTAAAAACTGATGCCACTCCACTTTTGTTTACATTTTGTGAAGATAGAAGTTGGGCTCTGGGTCTTGATCAGAGGGTTTTTTTCTGCCATTTCCTTCAGTAGTTCTTAGTGCCGCGGCACCACAGGTAAGGATTCGGTACAGCACATTGAAAGTGAACTGCAGCGGCTAAAAATGGAGCAAATGTTGCAAATTTGGTCCCCAATCTAACCGAGTCTACTGAACTATCAGGTATGAAAACACCCTTAAGAGCAAAAATCCAAAGAGCTTTTTCAACATTTAGTTTTTATTTTTCTTCTCAGGTCAGGCGAATATAAAGTTCCTCTTATTTCCCTTTGTGTTCCCTCCACCAACTTCAGTTCATGCTGAAGATCTTAAAGCATGTTGAAACTCACATGGACTGATTTCCATTAATTGTTTTCCCTTTTCCCATTGACAGAGGTTTACAAGTCAACTGTGAGAAATGAGCCGCTAAAGGATTTCATATTCAGTGGCATCTTATATTGATCAAACAGAACTGGGCTTTACTCATCGACTGGCTTTAGTCACACAAACCTTCAGAGACCCGATTCTGAAAGTGGGTCATCTGAGCCCATTGATGAAGCTGCAGCAGGAACACACCACCAGTGATCAAATGCGTTTGACATAAGTCAAGGATTTAGTCGCAGGCTTTCACTGTGGAGCACGCTCAATCTCATTATGTCTGTTAGCAGAATGTAAGAGGCCAAACTGATAACTATGACAGAGCATTAGGGACACTGGATAGGAAACAAGAGGAAGAGTAAAAAGTGAAAACAGGAAGAAAGTTCGAGATAAGTAAATTAATTCATTTCAAAGGTTAGGAATTTAACTTTTGGAAATGTTCTGACTTTCAGCAGTTGAAGATTTTCATTTTCTTCGACTCAGATATGTCCAAGTTTTAGTAGAAAATTTCTGACTCTTTGACTTGCAAATCTTCTACTTTTTAAACTTCGAAATTTTTAAGTTTATTTCTATAAAAATTCGGACATTAATCTAAAACATTCGGACTTCTTTTTCCTTGCAAATTTTCAAGTTTTCGAACTCAGAAATTTAGATTACTCTAAAATATTTTGGCAGACATTTACTCTTTTTTTTTTATTTTTTTTTTTTTTTATCTACAATGACCGTAATAGCACACAGTATTTGTTTCAGTTGTTTAAATGTACCAAGACAGTTTTACTTTTACACATTTCACTCCTAGCAACTGTATTCTAAACATGTTTAATTTGCCATCTAAATATAAGCTTTTCCTCCCTATTTAATGGGACTCTGATGACTATGCGGCTCTTTTGAACTTGTCCACTGTAAGAAGACGTGGAGTGTAAGCATAATGGCTTTCAGTTCAACCATTTGCCCACTCAACACGCCTTTCAGGAGCTTCAACATCCCCGGATGTTATTGGAGGCAGAGGAGAAATCTGAAGCACTCATAAGGTTTTAAATCGAGGGCATGGAGCAAGAAAGATGAGAGAAGGAGTGGGAGTGAATGGAGGAGGAGGAGGAGAGGGAGGGGTAGACTTTGTAGTTTGCCTGTGACAGGAGGGAAATGATTCAAGAGGGAGCCAGAACAGAGAAGCAGGCAGGGAGCCTTCAGAGGGAGGAAAGAGGCTGAGATGATTATGTTAAATGATAGACAGCTGCAGGAGTTGGATGAGCTGTAATGATAAACGATACATAATCGGAGGCACATGAAAATCACGAGGCCAGATGATTGACAGACGGGCCAATTGGTGGAGGACGAGGGGCGAAAAGGCAAGCTACAAGTCATGAGCGAGTCAGAGTCCATCATCACAGTTGCCGATGTGTTTGTCGGAGATAGATCTGTGTGCCAGGAGTGACAGACAGGAGTGTGTGCAGTGAGCCGAGAGCCACGGAGCGCCGCCACTTTGGCGTGTCCACAGAAACACTCTTCATTATTTCCCTCCTGTAAATTACATTGCAAAATAATTCCAAAGTAGCTTGTGTTTCTTTTATTATTTATTACAGTTTTTGTTATAAGTATGTATGTAATGGAGCTTTTCAAATCATTACATAAAGTGACAAGTACTACAGCCACTGGAGAAAAAAAACACACTAAACAAGTCCCACTTAAGAGCATAATGGAAGCTTTGCAAAACTCAAAGAAAGCTTTCATTAACAGCTAAGTGTTTTTTTTTCATTTTTACCTTTTAGACACAAAAAAGGCACTCCATTCAACTATGCCTTCGAAAAGAACAAATAACGGCTTGAATTTTTTCTAAAGACCAGGTTGTTTGTCTCTATGTTGTCGAAGAAACGTGAGAGCTGCTGAAGAGCTGCAGAAGAAATACAAATTAGATTGAAACGGAGGTCTTTATATTGGGAAGCTTTTGGTCTTTGTTGTATTATAATGACGTACATCAGTTTAAACTGCACTATAGAGAGCTTAGATTCGATCATCATGCAACGTGATACGATCTTATTAAAGAAGCCCTGTCAGTAGTAATTACTCTAAGGGTAATGACATTTATTTTTTATTGTAGACATAGATTCTACTTATAATTCTTATTAAAAATTGGAATATATAATGTGTCAAGTTGCACATGTATTTTTACTTGTAAGACGTTTTCAGTGCTCTCTCTTTAGCTTTTCAATAAAGGAACCAAATGAAAAGCTAAAACAGGCAAAG
The DNA here is from genome assembly GCA_903067055.1 of Poeciliopsis paucimaculata. Classification (NCBI taxonomy): domain Eukaryota; kingdom Metazoa; phylum Chordata; class Actinopteri; order Cyprinodontiformes; family Poeciliidae; genus Poeciliopsis; species Poeciliopsis paucimaculata. The sequence continues at coordinate 4,624 of CAEGAD010040639.1, read as the reverse complement.
CTGCCTTTACACTCCTATCACCAGAGACACACTCACTGCACACAGGCGATCTCCATTTGTGAAACCACTGGCACCACTTGGCTGGATCTCTATTGAATTAGGTCAGTCATTTTAAAGGAGGTGAGAGGAGGTGATCAGCAATCACTTATTTTATGCTAGATATATTTTTTCAGTTATTATTTTGTAGAAATAAGTTTTTATTTTAACTTCTTTTTTTTTTTTTTTTTTTTTCATTTCTGTTATTTTTATTGTGATTGAGTCACAAAATGCAATAAACGGGCAAATCTGTCTTGCCGGGTATTAAAGTGGACCCAAATGCAGAAGGCAGGACATGTTTGAGTTGGAGATTTGATGAAAAAAATAAAGACGGCACTTACAAAAATACAAAAGTCCAAGAAACTAAATAAATCCAAACTGGGGAGAACATGTTCTCATGAGGAGAACACGAGGGAACCAGGAGAGGAGAGACGAGAAGAAAGGAGAGGAGAGCTGACATGAAATCAGAACTTGATGAACCGGCAAGTTCTGACTGAGAATGAGGAGCTAAAATACTGGGAGGTTAATAGTGGGAGCAATAGATCTGAGCTGATGAACTAGCTGATTGCAGGTGTGAGTAGTTGCTGAGGGAGGGGGAAGACAAAGTGACACAGGAGAGAGAGGAAATACACAGGAACAGGAAATAATTCTTATATTAAGGAATAACTTAGAGTAAAGAAACATGATGAACTAGAACAACATAAAATAATAACTAGAAGAATAACAAGAAAAAACATAACTAGAATCACTAAAGAAGAACAGAAGTAAAGAAGGCATAAATGAACACAAAAACCAAATTAATGCCAAAAATTACACAAATCCAAAACCAAACTCAAACAACCCAAATCCCAACAACATCTGGCATAAATAATTTTCATATGGCCTGTAGAAGCTTCACCTTTTCCTGTTTGACAGCTGAAGCCTCATTCAGGGAAGATGAAAAGGCCGGAGCTTTTCACACAGCTTTCTGTTTGAGACATGTTAGAGTAAATGATCTGTGAAGGTGAGGCGCAAAGATACGGGGACTGACACGTATCTTTCTGACCATGTTTACATCAAACCCACGTTCCATAACTAAGCCACTGGGCAACCCACACACACTGCCTCTGTAGATGTGGGGTGTTTTTTTAAACCAAGCGCATGTCCAAGTTTGTAAAATGTTAAAATATAGAAAATGATCTCAGGAAAGATCATTTAAATGTCGTTCTTCTGTTGCTTTTGTAGATGTGATTAGTAGGATAATTAGCTAGCAAATTTTAATTATCTTTTTTTCCCCCATCCATCCAAACATCCATTTTCTTTTCACCCTTGTCCCTAATGGGGTCAGGAGTTGCTGGTGCCTTCCTCCAGCTGTGTTCGGGGCGAGAGGCGGGGTTCACCCTGGACAGGTCACCAGCCTGTCGCAGCCTTTTTTTCCCTCTGGATGGAAATAATAATAATAATAAAAAACACTTCAAAATGGAAGCCTTTTACATTATTTTCTGCTCATATTTTATGATTTATTTAAAGGAAATATCTGTATTGCTTGGAGTATATGTTTCCCCTCTTTGTCTGAACAGAAATATCACTATGCCAGTGACAGGTGGACCAGCGAGTTCTTGCTGGATTCTGTGTTTTCTGTAAATCTGCTCCTCAGTGCAACAACAGAACCAGTGGAGCCTGTCGCTGCAGAAAACATCTTTTAATAAAGTCACAGAGATTTAATAACATCTCAACTTCAGCACAAATATTCAGCATTCCTGATGCACTTCAGTTTGTAAAGACTCAGACTTACTGTATTGCAATTGCACAAAGACATGACTGTGAATTTGGCAACAAAATGTTGCTTGGTTACCAGAGTATGCAGAAAAAATACTGATAAACTATAAGTGTGACTAAATATACATATGCAGCTACGGAAAGAATTGAGAGACAACTTAACATGATCAGTTTTTCTGATTTTACTCTTTGTAGGTAAATGTTTGAGTAGAATGAACATTGTTCATTTATTGCACAAAGTCTCTAAAATGTGTGTATGTGTATATGTCTCTGAAATTCTAAGCAAAAAAATTTGTATTTATTTACAGAAAATGAGAAATAACCAAAAAGATGCAGTGCTTTCAGACATCAAATAAAGCAAAGAAAACAAGCTCATATTCATTTGGAAACAACCATACTAATGTTTGAACGCAGAAAAAGTTCAGAAGTCAATATTTGGCGGAATAATCAGGAGGTTTTCAGTGCAGTGGGCTCTTCGTTTGTTCCACACCTGTAGATATAAAAGTGTTGCTGGTTACAGGTAAGAAAAACAAATCTAGAATAAGATTTGTTTTTTTATATTTATATTTTGCTAAATATAAATAAACCAGCATTTTCAGACAGTATTAGTGGTGTTGAGCAATCTAAATAACAGAAGTAGTTTGGAAATCTCAGTCAAGTCGAGAAATGATCTGATCATTACTGTAGGAATCAGGTAATCATTATGACCACAATTTATTGTGTGCAATAAATTAACCATATTTTATAAATTCATACTCTACAACAGGGTGTGATTTGATGAAGTTTACATTAGACAAACAAGTATAATTTTGCTACAACTTAAACACTGAAGTGTTTTTAGGGGCTCTTGAGCAATATTTCCTGTTTTTGAAGGTCTTCTAAAGTTCTTCATTGGTCATTGGCTGCTAGGAATTGGACTAAAACTATTTCTCTAAACGTGTTAAAAAAAAATCCAGTATGTTAGAGAGAGAGAGCTTTGCATTGAAATTTATGCCAGTGTTTAATGCTAGGAAGAGCTTAAACTAAGGATCAAGATATTTTGCCACTGGCACCAATCCAATGTTTAGGAGCAGACCTTCAGTAATTCTAGATGACTGACTGATGCTACATTACAGCGGAAAACAGATGCAGAGTCAATGACTTCACAGAGGAACTATTTTGACATAAGCTGAACTTAACTGCATTTTTTAATCCCTTGGATTCTGATTCTATATATTTGGTTTGAATTGACTACATATATATATTTGCATCTGTTTGTTTTGTACAATACTTTACATTTAAGAAAATGTGATTTGACGCTATCCCGTGTAGTGCTTCCTGGTACTTCTGTTTGATATCTGTTATGGTGAGTGGCTATGGCAACCAGGGTTTACATTTTACAACTACCACCTGCTGCAGGACCTAGAACTTTGGCAGACGTGAAGGAGAGATTTTGTGGCTGTCATGTAAGGCTGGAGAGAAGGGGGCTGTCAAACAGATTTGAACCATTTCATATCATGAACATGAGATCCTTAAAGCAAATGAAACGGCAGAGAATGAAGCACTAAGAAGGACTCCGGGGGAGTATGAGTAGAGGTGTTTTAGAGCATTACTGAGACTTATTGGCGTACCAGCCTTCATCACTTCAGCCAAAGACTGAAGACTCTGCTTCTTGTAAAGATCTGCATACAGGCTGTCATGCTTGTAATATTTGTACTTATTTTTCATTTGGATTACATTTTTTGTAAGTGTTATTATTAGAAGTTTACAAAAAAAATAAATAAATAAAATGGTTGCATAAGTAAGTTACTTTGTATACACCCACAATGATCACTGCCTTTTGCACAATGCACCTCTATCTGTGCAAAACATTCCTCCTTTGAGCTTGTACTCAAAACAAGCTGTTACTCTCATTACTCCTGCTGTACCGAAAACTGTCTGGTTGCCAGAGAATGAGATGAAAACACTGCTGAAAAAAAATTCTCCTGTTCTTGCTTTAGAATTGATTGAAGAATCACGTTTGGATTTGCTCCGTTTCTCTCCGGTGCACTGGGAGAGGTCCTTGATGTGCAAACGTGGTGAAGAGCCTAGAATGGATATGTGATGAAAAGAAACAAGAGCCCAGTGAATACTGACAGGACTGACCTAAAGAATGAGGAGAACTGAGAATGGATAGATCCATAGTTGGAAGTTTAGATAGAGGATGACGTATGTAGAGGAGCGAATGGGCCAAGAATGAGAAATCACATCCTGCTACAAAGCTGGGTGTGGAGTGGGTAACTAAATAGAATCCTGGATGGATGGATGGATGGTCGGTCGGTCATGAGCAGAAGCAGAGGGAAATACTTCTTGATTCAAAGGACTACTGACTTGAAATTCAGTGGATGAACAGTTGAATGAATGGATCCTGAATTTAGATACAATTTAGATACAAATGAAGAGACTGGCTATGAAACTATTCCTCTTCTCTTTGGGCTTTTCCCTTCAGGGGTCACCACAGCGAATCATCTGCCTCCAGTCAGTCCACTTCTCCCTATCCTTTACCTTCACACCAACTAACTTCATCGTCTCGTTTGCTGGGTTCATAAATCTACTTTTGGTCTCCTGTCTAAAATAATCATTGTCTCTCCTCTGAATATGTCTAAGCCATCTCAGTCTGGTCCTTCTGACTTGAACTCCTAAACATCTAACATGAGCTGTCCTTCTGTTCCTTCCTCGTCACTCCCAAACTCCCTGTTTGTGCCCCTCAGCAATAACATTTAGCTAAATATAATAATTTATCAAAATAAACTAGTCCTGCTGCCCTCAGTCTAACAATGACTCTGAGTTTCTCTTCCTCCATGTTGTTCAG
>CAEGAD010040634.1:0-24584 GCA_903067055.1 Poeciliopsis paucimaculata | reverse complement strand
GTATATATATGTATATATATATATATATATATATACCAACAGAAGCTTCTCATCCACCACCTTAGTGCAGAGTGCCCTCTACACATGTTTCATGTGAAATTCATTAGCATATCATTGTTGGCAACCATAATTGTTTAATGAGTTCTTAATAACTAACATGGTAATTAGAATCAGTGGCATAATTATGTGTAGTGGGTGTAGCATTTTGTTTGGAGTAATTATCACCATTTGCAGGCTTTTCCACAAACAAGCAGAGCCCTGCGAGGAGGTGGTTGGTGTACACAAACTGTTAGAGGAAACAAAAAGGACAGAGATAGATTGCAGGTCCAAACACAAGTCACTCATACTGAGTTTAGTTGACTATTTCTAAAACTCAGCAGATCAGTCTGGTTGGAGATCTAAACAGAAAAATTGTTCAGAGTTTATTTTATCATATCATGTTTATTTATTAAATTCAGGTTTATGATGCAACATTATTACATATTTACCTGGAAATCGTCAGGGTTTGTGCATGTTTCAGATGTTACTCAATGGTCGATGGACTGGCAACCTATCACAAATGTATCTGTCTTTTATCCAATGATAGCTGGAGATAGACACCACATGCCCTATAGTCAATTCAATTCACAATGACCCTGCAAGGATTAAGGGGGTAGAGAAAATGGATGGATTTTCAGAAGCTAGTAATGAAAAACAAAAAACAATGTTTTCTTGATTTTAGTTTTCAATACATAATAATTCATTGGAATTAGAGCTGCAAACTTACGGGACTTCCTGTACTGTATGTTTGCAACTAGATGTCTTCTTGAACATTAGGAACTTAAGCACTGTAGTGCAAAATTAAATCTATTTTGTTTTCACTTTTTGAAAGGACGTGTCATTAGATAATGTGGCTCTCCTTTATCTTCCTGAAGTCATGCCTTTAAAGAAGCTGGCAGCAGCATCATTCTCTCTATGATGAAAACACTGTGGAAAATACTTTTGTCCAGAGGCTGGTTTATTTAATTAGCCTTGCAGTTCTGTGTGCCTTGTGAAAGGGAAATTTATTGACTGTGCACAAAAACATTTCTTGGAAAACACAACGAACATTAGTGAAGGGAAGCCCTTATATGCACAGATGAATACAAACACCAGCATGTTGGCTGGGCTGACAAAGACATTATAAAGATTCTGTAAAATCCAAAGCACTTTAATGTTCTATCTGATATCTGTTTCCTCTTCTGTGATACACAATTAAGTGACCACTGGCAAACACTGGTGCCAAACACAGCCATTTTTCCTCCTTGCCACCAGATGGTTCCATTGAGAATGACTGTAGGGCTGGTGTTTGTCTTCTACTTAGAGCTGGGGTCGTAATGGACTTGCTAATGATTATAAAACACCTGCTCTGTGCATAAAACAAACAGAAACACTGGCCAGTTCCTAGAGCTAAATACCTATGTGATCAGGTTGAAAAGGTTCTGTGCTTGTGCTCAGCAAGTACTTATCTAGGGACACAAACCCTCAGCAGATGTCCGACCTAAAGAGGCTGCAACCTCTTCCACAAAAAACAGTGACACACACATCCTCACAGTCAGTCTCCATAATAGCTAATTGGCTATTTGCTCAATGGAGAGAAAGGCTTGTTTCCACAAAGAGAACACAGCTGTGATGGCCTGTGGTCTCTTCACATGTCAGGCTTGAGTTTCATGTGGTTTAGAGGTGATGTGCACCAAGGCTGTCTCGTAACGGGAAAGATGAATGTTGGGAGAGGACAGAACTTGTAACTAACATCATAATTTTATCTGCAGTGATCAGCAAAGTAAAATGTTGCTACAGATGGCAAACAATCATCAGTTTTAATGTAATAATTAAAGAACTTAGCTATTTCTTATGTAGGAAATAATTATTCTGATGTTGAATAATATGTAGGTACTAAAGTTTATTAATCTGAAGAAATATTGTTTCATTAATCTCAAATCTACCATTCTGTTATGAAGAAGTAAATCAACCTCCTTCTCCTGCAACACCTTCTTCATCATGAAACCAGTTCTGGGATTGGAAACACCATACTTCGTCCGTCTCTCTCAAAGGTTCCCTTTTTAGTTCTTAGTATCAGCGTTAGGGAAAGATAGGCTAGATGATTGATTTTACTTATTTGATTATTTCTGCTACAGAATTAAGCTGTACTGACCCTTGCAAAATGCTTTACTAATAAAATATTTAGCATAAAGAAAATCTACAAGATGTTGTGGACATTCAATTAATGAGTCACCTCAAAGTTATTTGATGGTAGTAAAATAGCCATGATGTTTGATTCTAGGGAAGAAAAAGTATAAAATGTTTTATTGGTTGCTTTAGCCCAAATATAAAACAACATCCTTGGGACTCACCCAAGTCACTTAAACCAACCTGGTTCAGTAACAAGTGCAAGTTGTAATAAAGAAAAAGAGCGATCATTAACAGATGTGCTCTGTGAAACTAGTTGGCTGTTGGCTGCTCAGTCTGGCTAATTCATAGGGAGAAAAAAGGTGGGACATCTGGATGGAGGTCGTCAGAAACCAGGCGAATCCTTTCTCGAAACCAGCTTAAACAAAGTTTACTTCAGTTCTGGACAGGGTGAATCCCAGCAGATTTAGGAAACTCAATTCACCCCTTAGATGGAGAGCTGGTAGCACATCTCCCCTCTTCTAAGAGGAGTAGAGAGAGTAGAGAGTGAAGGAAAGAGGGGGCATGAGTTATCAGAGGTGACTATCTGCAGCTAGCTAGCTTCTTTATGTTTCTGAGTAGCTGCCTTTCCAGTCAACTGGGTGCTGACAAAACGATCAATGAAAAAATTTCTCCTGTTTCTTATCTTGCTGGCCTTGTATGCAGCCCTCTAGGGGGCAAGGGGACAAAAAAATTCTGCTGCGTTCCCTCGCAATATTTTTACGGCATTATTTGCTGGTCTAATTTGTATACAGTTACAAATGCCAATTTAGAATTTCAATTATATACACATAAAGTGTATAACTGATTGTATAACTTATGTTGTGAATTCACACTATATACACTCACCGGTGTATGCAAACATGGCCAAAACGATCTGCTACAGTTCAAACCGAGCATCGAAGTGGGGAAGAAAGGTAATTTAAGAGACTTTGAATGTGGCATAGTTATTGGTGCCAGACAAGCTGGTCTGAGTATTTCAGAAACTGCTGATCTACTGGGATTTTCACACACAACCATCAGTGAATGGTCCGAAAAATATCCAGTGAGCGGCAGTTCTGAGGGCACAAATGACTTGATGCCAGAGGAGAATGGCCAGACTGGTTTGAGCTGATAGAATGGCAAGAGAAACTCAACAAGAGAAACTCAACTAGCCACTCGTTACAACTGAGATATGCAGAAGAGCATCTCTGAATGCACAACCCATCGAACATTGAGGCGGATAGGCTACAGTAGCAGAAGACTGCACCAGGTGCCAATGCTGTCAGCTAAGAACAATGCGCACAGGCTCACCAAAATTGAACAATAGAAGATTGGTCTGATGAGCCTTGATTTCTGCTGTGACATTTGGATTGGTAGGGTCACAATTTGGTGTCTACAACAAGAAAGCATGGATCCATCCTGCCTTGTACCACCCCTTTATGACCATAATGTGCCCATCTTCTGATGGATACTTCCAGCAGGATAATGCACCATGTCATAAAGCATGAATCATCTCAGACAGGATTCTTGAACATGACAATGAGTTCACTCAACTCAAATAGCCTCCATGGTCATCACATCTCAATCCAGTAGAGCACCTTTGGGATGTGGTGGAACAGGAGATTTGCATCATAGATGTCCAGCTGACAAATCTGGACATATTCACACGATAACGTGATGTTATCGTGTGAATATGGACCAGACTCTGAGGAATGTTTCTAATACCTTGTTGAATATATCCCACAAAGGATTAACCCTCCTGTTATGTTCATTTCTGAGGTATAGCAATAATGTTCCTGGGTCAATTTGACCCGGGGAGTGTTTAATCATGCAATAATGTCAGAAACCCAAAAATTCCTCCAAAACAATTTTGTATCTGATTACTCACTCCAATACTAACCATTTCAGTCAATATTTGTGCAATGTTTTTATTTATCACAAATAAAGGAGCAATGAAGACTACTCACTCATTTACTCATTTGGACATAAAAAATTGAATTTAATTTTTTTACGTCCTCTGAAAAAATCCTACAAACAAAAAAAAACCAAAAACAATAATTTTCTTGAAATTGATCTTTTGTAAATTTTTTTAGATTACCTTTTGATTATTTTTTTCAAAGGGTGAGCTTTATAAATAAACTTGAGACACATATAATGTTCTGGGTTATCTAATTTAAAAACAAGATAAATTAGTCATGCGGAGAGTATTTATGTTTTCCTCCACTTCTGCTGAGAGTCACTCGGTGTGGGTGGAGTTTTGACGGGAACAGAAAATATTCCCGTCAAAAATTGTATGAACACCTGCTTTCTTGCAGTTTTCTAGCAAAGTAAAGAGAATTGTGAGAAAGTGGGCTTGCATGTGTGTGTGGTTAAATATGGTTCATAGCTGCAAGGAAACATATAGAACTGGGCATTTTTTAAAATTTTCTTTACCCTTCAATTTGACTGCTGGGTCAAACTGACCCCAACAGTATCTATGGACTATGTAAGCGCAGAGGGTTTGCAAATGTGTAAAATGAATAAATTTTCAATTTATATGTAGAGTGTACCTATGAAGACAAATAGAAAAAGTTTAATGCAAAAAAATACTTCCAACTATTTAAAAAAAAAGTTTTTAAACTTTGAAATGGATCAATTTGACCCGCAAAATAACAGGAGGATTCAGGCAGTTCTGAAGCAAAAGGGGGTCCAACCCAGTACTAGTAGGGTGTACCTAATGAAATGGCTGGTGAGTGTAAATCAACAGAATTAAGCAAATCCTTCCTACACAGACCTACACAAACAACTCTTACAAACAATAATCTAATCACTGGATATGCCCACAAAAAGACTTTCAAAGATTTGTTTTAAGGATAATTGGAGAAAGTAAATTTTTACATTTCACATTTGGCAGTTTTATATAAAGACATAATAAAAAGTGTATGGCTGTGGTTAAATGGTATGAAGTAAAGAAAGCTTAATTGGATCCTTGCATTTCCTGTTCATCTGCTTAAATGCTGATTCTGCATTGGCTTTCTCACCCACTCCTTGTGCCTAACTCAGTTGTAGAGCATGTCATAAAAAAGCTAAACATTCTGTGAGGCACATTGGTTAATATTTGAAAAATGGAATAGAGTACAGATCATTTACCTTTCAGCAGTTTTATGCCATCAGCCCTGTATGTTTGTACCTAAAAGGTAGTAGAACTACTAATCATTTGAGGATGACCTTGTCTTCTTGACCGTTGCTGCCAAAAGCTAAGCTATCATGTATGAACACGAAATTAGTCATATGAATACATAAATACCTCTCTTAATAGCCATCCCAAATAAATGACACACTTTGTCCAGGTTTTAAAATGATATTGCTCCATAAATGAAAGTTCAACAAAGTAAAATCAGGTGCATTTCCATAAATTTCCCTAATGGACTAATTTGTTTTAAACAAAGGACAAATTTTGCACAATATTGCTGCTTTCATCCCAAGGTCCCTGATTTTCATATAAAAGTCTTATTTGGAGGCACTCAGTGACTTGGCAGACAAAGCAGTGTTGGTCAAGAGCATTGCTGGCTCGATACTCATCTTTGGCTCTGTATGAGAACCGCATTGGGGAACAAAAAATATTCAGCAACAAATGAGAGCAGGCTGAAAGCAGCAACAGTAATGAGCTAATCAGGCTCAACTACTGCTACATTCTACTTCTGTTTACTTTTTTGTGTGTGTTTTTTTTTAGGCATTTTGAGTGCAAAAGTAAATGAGTTTTACTAGAGCCTTGAAGGATTATCTGGGAGGAAAGTCCAGCAAAAAGGAATTGTGATCATAAAACTTTAGGAAACAAAGATAGCTCAGCAACCCACAAAAAAGAAACCACCTAAGTCATATTCCACCTTAAAAAAATATTTTTTCTGTAATTCAGTAATTAAAATACCTTCACACGGAAATCAAAAAGTAAGCATGTCAATTCAGAAAATCTTTGTTTTTTGGATGGTTTTGTTTTTTGTCAAATAAAATGTTTAGATTTGACATCAGTGGTTATTTGATATATGTTCTATTAATAGCTTCACTTACAAATTCAACATCAATTTGATGACCATTCATTACTTTTGTCTCTTGCTTAGGAGGATGTGCTTTATGTTTTACCTTTACTTTTTTTGGTTTGTTTTTACCAAGAGCTTGTCCTTGTTTTATTTATTTTAACTCTGTTATTAACCCACCTGGCCTTTGTTTGCTGAGTCCCACTCAGCCTGTGGTTCATATGCCTGGGTTTCCCGACTTGCTTGTCTTTACATTTCTATTGTACTCCATCAGCTTTACCTGATACAAAAGCACATTTTATATAATTTACATCTTGCTGATGTTGCTTACATTGCAGAGTATGTCATATGTCATATGGAAAGTCTTATTCCTTTTTTTTGAGTATGTGTATTTGTGTTCATAGTTGTTTCTTCTGTGTCTCTGTGATGCTCTTTTATGGACCAGCAGCCTGTCCATGGTAAACATCCCTCGCCTCCTTAACTGTTGGCTATTGGAATCATCAGTAAACCTCCAAGGATATGCTGGAATAGACAGCAGATGGATGCTTTTTATTAAAAGAACATAATATCACATGAATTTAATTTCTCCTTTTGAAAACACTTTGCTTATTCTGGGCAAAGACATTGACTGAGGGTGCTTTGTTTTTAATTTTACAATAAACTGAATTATTTATTTTTTATTTTTTTAGTGTTTTAATTTTTTTCTCTCCCTGAAATAAACGTTAGCACAATTTCTCACTTGATCAGAATTTACTTAAGTGGACTTAACACACCTATGTATATCTAATTTAATTCTCACAATCTTTTTTTATTTAACTTATAACTTAATTAACTTCCTCTCATGATGTGTATCAGTGGCCCCAAAAGCAGCAAGCTAGACTGAAAGTCCTGTTGTGTATTAGTAGAGATGGGCCATCTGAACCAGGCTTCCATGCGTGTATGAATAAAAAGGAGGTGTGTCAGATGAAGCCCCGCTTCGAGGCTTGTGTTGTCTTTCTGAGAACCACGTAACGTACAACAAATGATGCCCCTCATTACTTGGGTCACATGACTGCTTCATGTTGCGTGTCGGTTTTCAAAATAAAAGCCCGATGAGCCGTGCTGCTTCATGAGTTGTAAAGTCACTAAAGAACAATAGACGTAAACTCATACAGTAAAGAACTAAACCTAGAAAACAAGATAACTAGAAACACCAGAGGGTCTGAAACAAAGAAACACAAGAATGAGAAAGATCTAACAAGAAATCAGTAATATCAAATCATCAAGAAGTGTTAAACAAAAAGGTGAATTAAGACATAACTGATAAATAAAAAGAGTAACAGCAAAAACAGAGCACAAAACCAAACCCAAAACAAAAATACAAAAATTTACATTATTTGATTCAAGACAAAGTTGAGTTTTTAGAATAATTCTCATATGCATAAATACGTTTATTCTTTTTCTCAAATTGCACAAATTTCACTTAACTTGCACTCAGAAAAAATCGTAGTTTCTAAAAAAAAAAAAAAAAGAACATGTCATGAAGTTCAGAGTTTGACTTTAGCATGAAATGAGCAGAAGAGGCGATGACAGGATCTGTCTACTCCTGGGAGGACAGAATAGAGGATCCTGGTTAACTAGCTCAGGACAGCATTGTGAAAGAACTGGGGAGGAGTTCAGCTGGAAACGAAACGGATACAGACTCACAAAATAACAGGTGCCCCTCCCCAACTTCAGCTGGTGCCACTGTGAACCATGAACCCTGACTTGACCTTGTGTATAAAGACCTCTCTCTCACTGTCTCTGCCTGGGTCTCTCACCCTTCCCCCTCCATTTTCCTCCTGTCGCTCAGCTTTCCCAAAGCGAGTCCCTTCAAAGAGCTGAGTAGCACTTCAGGGCAGCACTGAGAGACTGGAGAGAAAGGGAGGTGCAAGTGTTACTGTACTTGCTGTAGCGGAAACAATTTGGAAATAAATCATGCTTTTTTTGAAACCCTTGAGGCACCTACATCTTTCTATCTATTTTTCTCTCTCTCCCTGTATTTGTGAGGGAGGTGTGGGGTGACACTAAATTAGCATAAAGGAACAAGTACGACAACAGCAGACTGAAAGAGCTAACCAGTGGGTGGATGAAGTATGTAATTGAATGGGACTCTGTTGTAAATAATGGTGTGGGGTGGGACCTCATTCCCATCTGGTCTTTTTAAAGAATACCTTGTGGTAATTACCCCCCAGACAGCATTGTCGCACGCCCAAGCCGTCCAGCCAGGTGCCTGCAGTCCTGCTGCGTGCAGCCTTTCACTGGCACCGCATGCTGCCCGCACAAAATGGACCCAAGGTCACCACCCTGTTTTGTAAATTCCCACTCCAATATTTGAAATAGTTCAAAACCCCATGCAACTTGAAGTGGAAGCTTAGCGATATCAAATTTGTGTTGAAGTTTTTTGTTTGTCAAGATTCAAGATTGTTTTCCTCCAAAATTTTCCAATAATGCATTTTCTAGCTCTCTCTTGTTCTCTCTCTCTCTCACACACGCACACATGCACACACACACAACGACACACACAAGCACAAATGACATCTGGAATTGGAGGACAACATTGAGCATATTCTTGTTTCAATTACTTTTATTCAGAATTTGATAACAAATCCAGGATCTCTTCAGAGTTCCTTCTCCACTTCATGAAGAGCTCTTCTGTGTTCTGTGAGTATGCCTGGCTGCCCTCAAAGGAGAGTGTCTTTTCACCAGTCTTGACCCTCTTAAGGGACAAGACAAGTTCAGAGAATAGCTCTTGGAGACCTCCTTAGGGGTTCCTCTCATTCGTTTCTTTTCTATTTTATTTGTGTCAATGCTTATTATGGACAAGTGTGGGAAATTATTCTACCTTTCATATTGGGGGAAAGAGTCTGTTCACAACATCTTGATATATAGATTTCAGAAGCTGGGTTTTAAAATATGCTATTTTTGATTGATTCCAGCATCGTTAAATGCTTTTTAAAAAAATATTCCAGAGATATTTCAACCTGTAACTTTGGACAGCTGATTGGGGCTTTACATCAGTACAGTAGATTATGAAACGGCCAACTGTTACACATTTTTGGAGATTGATTCCACCAACCAGCTCAACGGATGTTATTCTTATCTTTAGAATTTGTTTCTTATAAAAAGTAGTGCTATAAACTCTTTTCTCTCCTCACTCAGCTCTGAAAAGGCCTCCGGACATAAAAGACTTTGAGCTTATGACTTTACTCTTCAACCTACAAGTGAAAATTATTGCTAACAAAAAAGTTTAAAAAAAAAAAAATTGTTTTATTGAGTGTGGCATTGATCCTTTTTGATATGACATTTTGGTTGAAATGTAAATCAAGACATATTTAAGTCAGGGTTGTATTTCACATTACTCACAGACCTTTTCAGTTGATCTCAGGAATATTCTATGAAACTGAGTGCAAAACACCAACTTTGCTGAACTGAAGCCACATACTTGGCAAAATTATTAGGGTCATTGTCCTTTGGGAAGACCCATTTGTGCCCAAGCTGTTTCTCCCTGGTTTATATCTTGATCTGGTGCATTAGTATCTCTAAACATTATTCCTCATGAAAAGATTTTGTAAAGATCACCAAACCTTCCTGTAGCAAAACATCCACACAGCATGACACTCCCACCTCATTATGTCACAGTACAAGTTTTCCTTTCTTTCTTCTTGCAAATGTAATGTTGGTCATTACTGAAAAACTTTACTGGTTCATAAGCTCTCAAAACATTTAGACAATGTTGCCTTTGTCCCTGAGTACATTTGCAACCTGTTATCTGTCTTTTTCTGTTGCTTCTGGAGAAATTACTTTTTCGTCTACGAGTAGCATGTGTTACGACACTCTAAGCAGGTCTTCTTCTGTTGTTCTGGGAGTGTAAAAGTGAGTCAGTTGTCAAACATTCATCTCTGGAACAGAGAAGCTGTCTTCTTCTTGAACAGGACCATCATTCAATTTTTTAACAGTAGACTATTTAATCCTCAGAAATCTAAAGCAGGTTGAAATTTTGGTGATCTGAGTTAATGTCATCCAGTAAGAAAAATATATGTGTGTTTTCACATAAAGTATATGCAAACATCTGGTTTCAGTAGTGTAAAGGGATTTTAATTATGTGTATGACAAAAAATGTAAATAGATTTTATGTATTTTTTGTCATTTCAGAAATGAAAAAAAAACAACCTTGAATAAATAAACATGTTATTTAATGCTGACACTAACAAAATTGACACCCATCCCATAAATAAACAAATTCATATTTCAGTTAAAATTATATTTAATTAGCAAATATTAAAGTGAACTTGGTATTTTGACATGCAAATATATCTTCTGTGTTTCCTTTGGATAACGATCAGTTTTACATTAAGCAAAAGCTCTGCAGGGACATTGATTAAAAATAGAGAAGAGAAAGTCTAGAAGTCTACATGCAGGCCGACTTTTCCACTGAAGCAGCTGTCTATCTGAATATTTGAACATGATGCTTAGGAGATGGCAGGCTGTCTCAGTGGCCTCTTGTGGAGTGCCCTAACATCTGCTTAGCAGCTCTCTGCAGGGCCCTGCTGCTGGTTATTGAATATTGACAATCACAAGGCATTTCTCAGGGGACAAAATAATACACAGTAATAGTAGATGGACTCAGCCTAATAAATGTGTCAGGGAGCCCAAAATATGTGTACGCAAATATTTTTTCTGATAGTATCAGCAGACTTGATGGCATGATAGATAGATTTTTAGAAAAATATCAGAATTTTTTTTTTCTTTTTTAAAATTTTTTTTTATATATTTAAACAAACTTGTTACTACTGTTAAGAAAAAATATAGGCATTGACATATCATCAGAGCAGTGTACCAGATATAAAAATGGCACTATAGATAAAATTGATTATATAATAATATTAATAATAATAATAAAATATAAAAATCTACATATATGGATGATGATTTAGTTTATTTTGATGGGAAAGTTTTATGGAAAAGCAGTCAAAAAAAGAAAAAAATATCAAACAGTTGCCTGGAAATTCTAGCTGGTATTTTTTTGCTGGTTCAGTGCAATAAGCAAATCTGAGAAATTTCTGTGACAACTGTTTTCTTTAAAAACATAAATTTTTTATTTACAAATTGCACATATTTTACTAAAAATTACATTAGAACTCAATGGTCAAGCTCTTAAGGTTTTAAATACATATGATAAAGAAGGGAAGTTCAAACACTGGAGAAAATTTTATGTCAATGAGCAAACATAGATGACACAATGTCGCACGATTAATTTATTACATGACTATCAATAACTTAGTAAATTGCACCAATGAGATGAGAAGGAATCAGGGATTATTGTAAATACCACTTCTGTGCACTGAAAATGATTTTTAATGTTTTAAAAGTAGTGCAGCCAGAAATGTGCAGCTTTTCAGGTGGAGATAATAATAATAATAATAATAATAATAAGAAGAAGAATAGCAGTTATTATTATTTTTCTTATCACTATATTATCATTATTATTACTGTGATAAACGCTGTTTAGTCTTATTTCCTTTAGACAGATAGTGCACCCTCTGTTATTTGTCTGGTTTAAATAATCTGGTTTAATCTATTCCACCATTATTTGATAAATGGTGGAAGGTGAAATCCATGACTACAGCAATGTAAAAGAGTTTGGGTTTTGTTCTTTTCTCAACACTGTAGATTATTAGTGTGGCAGTATAAACAGGTATGCACCTGCTTTTAGCACATTTTTAGCACATTTATTTCTTTCAATCCCTTTTGAATGTGGATTGACCAAGTGTAAGATGGGTCCAGAGGCACACATTTCAACGCCAGGATTTTTTCAATTAGTCCAGCATAAATTTGTCATGCATATTAGAAAGTGTGTCATGAGTCACAGAAAGCTGTACATTTGGAACAAATAAATGCAATCAATAATGCACTGAAAAACATTTTCTTGATTCAATACATTTTTGTGAAACTTCTTAAAAATAAATGCCTTTGTAGAATTTAAACTGAAAATGAAAAAATACAGATTAAATTAGGAAAACAAATTAAAGTTCACATTGTCTGCAGAAAAATACATTGCATTCATATCTATCAGCAGTGTGATGCAATATAAAAAACATTTCGATCAAGTTCTTTTTATACTGATAATCCTTTTTCACCTATTTTCTTTATACTTATAATAACAGCATTTCACTCAATATATTTTCCAGGCAGATTTTCATATGTTTGTGAAAAAGTATGTGATATATGTTTTAACCGTTATTTCAGCAATTATTCATCAGGATAACAGAATAAATTTCAGGCAAGCAGGTTTTTAAAAATTTTTTTTTAATGTTTTCCATGTTGTGTTTTCTAAAGGGCCTCAGTGACACATTTTTTACAAGCAGGGATGAAATCTTG
Source organism: Poeciliopsis paucimaculata (assembly GCA_903067055.1). NCBI lineage: Eukaryota > Metazoa > Chordata > Actinopteri > Cyprinodontiformes > Poeciliidae > Poeciliopsis > Poeciliopsis paucimaculata. Next base: position 12,003 of record CAEGAD010040634.1, on the reverse strand, counting down.
ATTACACACTGACCGTGAGCCATTTTAACCTTTGATCTCTATCCAGAAAAGGAGAGAATCAAAGGGACAAAAAAGAAACATACTATTTACTGCTCTTTATTGATTCTGCTGGGGTGCTGAAAAGGTCTTCGGGCATGCCCTTGCCAAAGGATACTAATTTACTCGATCAAGTCTGTCGGAATATCGACTGTGAGGAGGCTGAGCTCCTGCCATTGTGTTTGCTTCAGCAGGGAGCTGGTCTGTAAAACAGGATTACAAGAGGTCAGACAGCCAGTGAAAGGATGTCCATCACTTTCTGGGGGCCAACTCAAAGGGGCGGGGCCTAGGAGACATGATTAAGTTGTTGAGGAGCAGCAGGGAGGGCAGGATGCAGCCTTACCGTTCTAGAATCCACATGCAGATTTGCAGTCTGTTAATCTGTGCGTTTCATGGTTACATAGACACAGACGGCTTTGTTGCAATTACAAAAGGCAATGAAGGAGGACTTATAGAAAAGAAAGAGAAACTCTTGAATGAATTGTTTTAGAATCAGTTCATTCATTATCTCCTAACAACCATAAATCTTTATTTTTGCTGATGTTTCTTCTAAATTCTGACATTATAACGGCTATAAATTCTACACAAACTAACATAAGATCAGGTCAGATGAATTTGCATGAAAGCATACATGATTGTTAACTGAAACCAGGAAAATATCACATCTGTGTTCATGTCTCTTGACAGGCTTCTTGTTAAGAATTGTTCAGAACGAGGAGCTCCTCCTGGATGTTCCTCGTTCTAGATTGGTCTGTCAGGGAGAGTGGGCCCCAAAACTCTAAAATAACCTTCCATTATTAATGCAGTTGTCAATAATTGTATTTAAATCACAAATTAACACACATTTTTATATGTATGACATTTTTGTTTTCAGCTGAACAAATCATAAAGAAGGACCTGAACTAAGTCTTTAATCTTCTGATTAAAACTAATGGAGGCCTGTATAACAAGCCTTAAAAGGCAAAAGAAATTTAAATTAAACCAGGGGAGATTTTTTCTGGGTCTTCCACTTTGCTATACTACTAATTCTGAAAAGCAAAAAGGTTTCACATACACATCACTTCAAACCAAGATGGTGGTGATGATGATGGGTGGGGGTCCGAATTCTAATATGCCTTTGTAGACCGCTTGCCAGCCTTGAGACAGGAACACTCATTTCTGTGTCCTGCCTCCCCAGCAGGGTGTTCATCCTTTCACCAGTTTTATCAGTAAATAAATCATGACAGTAAGAAGTGCAATGTGCAACAGGACTAGAGATTGGATAACAGTCCAAAAGGCGTGGTAGACTCTAAAATATTAATGATCCTGATTACTTTCTGCCTTAGCGACAAAGGCTTCTGAAATGCTTCATGACTGGGATGGGCTGCGTTTCAGAGGAGCTGCCACGAAACACATTTAAAATCAGAGGACACAGCAGAGGAAAAAAGAGAACATATTACCACATCCTCACACATGTGGTTATCTCAGCTACTTTGTTAAATATTTGTTGGCATTTTGTACCTTCACAAATATTCATATCTGGGGTAGTTCAAACTTTGGTAAAAATACAAGAAGTGTTGCCCATGTCTTCATTTCCAGATGGACTCAGTGAGAAAGAACAGACTTCCTGTTTGCACTCACTGCTTTAGCTATCCAAGCAAAACTGACAAAATCCTCATCTAGCTGTGGAGACAAAGACTTGCATTTACAAATGTTAAGTCTTACAAAGTAAAAACATAGGTAGATGTGTCATGTTTGTCATGAGGAGCTTGCTTACTGAAAACACTTCTGAGCTGTCGAATTTAAAAGTAATTTTGTGAAAATTGCATGGTGAATTATTGAAAATTTAGGGATCAATAGATTGTGTGTGACAATTGCCAATTGAATTTACAAGAAATTAATTCAGTTTAATAAGTTTCATAATAAAATGTAGTTTACAATAAATAGTGAGGTTAGGGCTCTGTCAGTGTTGAAGCACAATGGACTAAGTTAACAATGACTCATGAACCACTCATCAGCTATTGTGTGCTTCAGAACATTACAAGCTATAACATTTATTCAATAAAAGGAGCTAAATTTTAATGAATTAAATGAAAGAAACACATGGACACACAGAAATCTGTGTGACACAGTATTTTACTGTACCTTCAGGAAAATTCCCTGACAGTGTAGTTAAACTTGGCAGAAACGTGTAGTGAAGTCAGTAGGTGTAGACAATCATCCTCAGGATGAATATCACTTTAACAGAGGGTGTTAATTTAGAGGAGGTTTCTATTTGGCATTGTGAGCTTCAAGTTTTTTTTTTCTCCACAGACCCTTTTTGGGGGCCCCACTGCAGTCTCCAGATGCCTACTGAAAAGAGAAACATAATGTCGACAAGCCCCCTGACAGAACAGGGCCCCTCTGAATTATCACCCCACTCCTCCTGGCTAATTAAAATTTTGCTTGTAACTTATGTCAGCCATTTGAAGGCTGACAATTCCCTACCTCCCCCTCATTTTAATTTGTGGCACGTGCGCATAAATTGTTACAAAGACCAGTGGCAGGGATACCGGCACAAATTGAATCTCATCTTTAGCTGCTCTAAATGCTCTGCCTCGCTCTGGGAGGGGAAGCTTCCTTTAGAGGTCCTTTACTCCACTGAGGACAAGTTGATTGATAAATGCCAGGGAGAATTTGTCAAAGCAACTAGACTGCCCCCAGTAGCATGTCAATATGGTTCATTTAGACTCCCACCAGGCTGAGACTGCCTGTTGAGAGGACATGCTACAGAGACCAGTAGGAAACTATGGGTTCATCCAGGCAGGCAATACTGTTGCTCTCTATACCGGTCACTGTGCTGCAAGAAAGAAAATGGCTAACTCTTGTATGGAGGGATAAAACAGCAGGGAACAGTTTGCTGCATGTGTATGTATGTATGGGTGTCTGTGTGCAGGCGTGTGCGCGTGTGTGTTTTTGGGGGTGAGGGGTGCGTGTGTGTGTGTCAGTGAAAGACAGAGAGAGAGAAGGAATAAAAAAGCTATGTGGGATACATAAGTGCTCAAGAGGAGGAGTGAGGGTGATACAGGGTTCAGCATGTGATTGGCTCGGCTCAGCTGGAGAAGCTTTTAGTCCATCTCCAAGCAGCCTTTAGGACAGATGCACTGCCCTGAGCCATAATGTGTGTCTTGCTTCAAATGACAAATGTCACAGTGTAGCATATTGCATTATATATTAAGTAGCAGCAGTCTCTAAGTTATAGGACGCTGCTGCTGCCTGCAGCACTTGTCGCTCTCTAAGCAGACTGTTTTACAACAGTAAATTAGATCCAGACCATAACTTGCTTTTGAATCCTCTCCTTAAATCAATCCCTTGTTTTGGTTAAATAAACATGTCTCTTTAAATCTGGTTGTTAAAAAAACCTTAATACTATCTATTTTTAGTTGCCAATTTTCACGAGTTGATGTTTACTGCTGTTCAAACCTTTATAAACCATCTATATACATTCAGTTAATACCATTTTTTAATCCAGAAAATATTACAGGTGACGTAATTTATATGTTTAACATGAGCACACACCAATAGAAATGTCTAGAAGCAGAGGTGGGTAGTAATTAGTTACTATTACTCAACTGAAATGAATTGAGTAGCTGTTTTGAAAAAGTGCATTATTAGGAGTATTTTTACGCGCCACTGTTTACTTTTGCTTGAGTAGTTTTATTATGAAGTATTGCAACTCTTACTTGAGTAACATTTCTGGAATCTCTACCCACTGAATTAAAAGCAAACATTTTTTAATCAAAAATTCACCAGACAAAGACACACACTAGCAGGTTTTGTAAAAGTTTTTTTATTGAAAGAAACTGATTAGGGAATTTTCCTAATCATTTCCTGATTGTGTTATGTTTTGTAACCTACATGACTTGTCATTGTGGTCCTTAAATTACCAAAATTTCCACTTAACTTTATATGTCTGATTATGTAATTTTTAAATATTAAATTATTGATAATTTGATCAGTTACTTAGTACTTGAGTAGACCATGGCTACGTTTTAGTCTACTTTTTTTTTTTTTTTTTACCAACTTGGTAAAAAGTAGAATAGAAAGTAGTAGAATTTCTTGGATGGCTAATTTTTATTTTTACTTAAGTAACAATATGTTGAAGTAAGGCTACTTCTACATGAGTACAATTTTTGGCTACTCTGCCCACCTCAGTCTATAGGCAAGATCTATTTTTTTTTTTTTTTTAGAAAAAAAGATCCTATTTCTATTTAAAATTGACATTTATGTTAATTTTAAATACATATTTTACAATACAAATGATTATTTCGACTACCAAATAGTCTGAGAGAATGTAAGAAAATATAAAGAAGTACATTTAAAATATTTAACATAAACAGACAAATTACTTGAACTATTTATATTTAATTAGTTGTCACATATTGTACTTGTGTTTTTCTAATACTTTGGAGTGCACAGAAAGCCCTAGGTTAACATTTCCATTTACATGTTAGCACAACTAATGTTTTGTGGATGAAAGCTTTTGTAGAGAAGATATTAGTGTATCTTTGTCAAAACTGTGCCTTTTTCTGAAAATGCAGGCCTTCAGATAGAAGGGTTCACATAGACAACATACTTTATTCTCTTGTCTACATCAGTTTAGAAACACAAACCACATTGTCTAGAAAACGATGGGAGAAAGCCCTCAGATGCATGTTCAGCACACATAAACCCATATAGAAAGTCCTGGACCATTGATCTTCATCAATGGTCTAGTGTAGTTCATGAATTCTAAGCCCCACCCTACCTTTCATTACTGATGCGAGAGGTAACCATCACTGTATGTGAACACAATTTAATGTTTTGTAATTGAGATATGATAATGTGAAACTGATAAATGCACCTCGTTAGCTAAAAATCAATGATATTCACTTGGTTTTTAACCTTGTGTCCTCACTGTGACCCCTATGAAGCAAGGGAGCTTGCATCACAGCTTTCTTCCAAACAATTAGGCAGAGTTGATGTCACCTTAGCCTAAAAAGGTGCTGCTAGATCCAGGAGAGTCTGACAAGAAAAGACTTTCTCACTGAAGGTCCCTCTTGGTGCATAAAGCAGACAGAGATAACATCTGACCTACATCAAGGTCTTTTCTGGTCATGTGCTCTACAGAGCTCTCAACAGAAGTGGAAAAATCTCTAGGGAGCCACATGATGCAATGCTTTCTTTTCTTCAGCAAAAAAATGACATTTATCTGAACAAACTATTTACTCAACAGGGTGTACTGATACATTCAGCTCGGTAGATCAGGCGATTCTAAGAGAAATAATATTAGCTGTGATTTTATCTTGTTGAGAAAACGAGGAGGAAGAGTGGGTTTATGGGGAGTTTTGACCATTCTTCCAGAAGCTAATCTGTTAGGTGACACACTGATGTTGGACGTGAAGGCCTGGCTTTCAGTTTCCACACTAATTCATCCCAAATAAAGGTGTTCTATCAGGTGGAGGTCAGGCCAGTCAAGTTCATCTGACTGGACTCTGCCAGCCATGTCTTTATGGACCATGATTTTTGCTCTGTCATTCCCAAGCAGCTGACAATTGACTGTGGAATAATTAGGAGTAAGGAAATTTATGACTGGATTGCACAGGTGGCATCCTATCAGAGTTTCATGCTGAAATTCACTGAGAGCAATCCATTCTTTCACAAATGTGTGTAGCTACCTGTGGCCATGGAAGCGATTGGAAGACCTGATTCCAATAATTTGGATGGGTGAGAAAATACCTTTATATATATATATATATATATATATATATACATTTATATATATATATATATATATATATATATGTTTATATATATAGAGGAACACATTTTTTCCATATTTAGCTACAGTGTACATCTTTAACTTCAAAAACAATTGTACGTTTAAATGGTTCTATATTTTTGACTGTCATGGTGTTGTTGCATTGCAACACAACATTAACATTTTATAATAGGCTGTGTTTTAGGCAGAATTTGGCCCCATCCCCTTTATTTGTCCTCAGGCTTTGAAAGATAAAATAACTGAGTATGTGAAGTTGAGGGGAAGACAGGAAGTAAAGCCTTCCTCTCTGTTCAGTCTAATTCTGTTTGCTGTCAGACTGCGGCACACTGCAATTATCAGACTGAATTGTGCCTGTACACCATAATTTGTTTTTCATTTATTTTATGAGGTTCTGGTAATTCAGTTTGTGCGATTAAAATATGCCAATTAGATGTTATAATTACAGTTTTCACTGTATCACTTTTGGCTGTCACTGAAAAGATGTAATACTGCTATTAGAGAAGAACAGAGGCAACTTAATATTCCCAAAACAGACTTATAGCTTTCTTGTTTAGAATTCCAAAGGGTAGAAATGAGATGAATGAATTTAATTCGGAAACAACTTAAACATTGCTAGAAAATGGATAAGAACAAAAATTCTGGATTTGGATAACCTGTCATCAATCTATGAATTAATCAGTCAAGTTTATTTGTATCGCACATTTCAGCAATAAGGCAGTTAATAGTGCTTTATATAATAAAGACACAGAAATACTTCCTGTATTTATTTATTGTCAGTGATCATGTAAAAAAAAACAACTTTTAGTCATGCTTTAAAAAAATATTTCTAGGGTTTTATATATTTTATTCTTCTCAATATATTTCAGAGAGACAATAATTTTTCTCAGACCTGTTATTATGTTTTACTTGTTGCTCAATAAGTTGTCTCATGGTGGATTCTGTGGCGGGTTGTGTTTTACACATAAGGTTGGATTTTAATACTTTTACAGGCCAGATCATATATGCATTAAAACTTAAGAATTTGCACCACATTTGCACCACAACTGTTATCTTGAGAAACAATAAGACACACATGTAGAACCTTAACTAGTCATTAAGAAAGTAAATTAAATGGAAGTAAAAGTTGGAATAAAACTTAACTCAAATTAAAAAGGAAGAAAACAGGTATCTCAGAAGCAGATACCCATATTGGAAGCAGAAAACAAGTGAAAAAGGAGACAAAGGGGCTTTACAACCTGTCGAAAGAGGTTGTAATGAAAGATTTGCTATAATTTTAATTACAGTAAAATTATTATAATTTTACACTAAAATTATAATTTTATTATAATAATTTTAGCATAATTTAGCATAATACTTTCATCTCAATAAGCCACATGGGAACAAGTGAATTTTGCAGAACTACTGCTGAAATCACTGCATGAGTTTAATTTTCCATCTGGTTGCTACAAACACATGTGACCATGCGTCAAATGATTTCTTCTTATGTTGCCAATCATAACCCCAAACAAGAGTTTATATCTATCACCACTTTACATCATAATGACCTCATATGCAGCAGCAAGCCTTACTGCTAAGAATATTGTGTTTGGAGATGTAGCATTCAGCTTCTATGCACCATAAATCTGGAACAAACTTCAAGTAAAACTGCAAAACAGTCGAAAGGCTGACTTCCTTTAAATCTAGACTAAAAGCCCATCTGTTTAAAGTTGCTTTTGAAACATCATAAATGAAATGAAACACTAATCACCAATCTGATATGTGGCAATCACACTTAACAAGATGTAATGCTTCAGTTGTTGACTGTGTGTTTTAAGACTTTGTATTTTATGATGTAAACATAAACACAACAGTTTAACTGTTGAACTGTTTAAACTGCATTTTGAACAGCCTTGTTGCTGAAATGTGCTTTACAAATAAACCTGATTTATTTATTGATTGACTTGAACAGATTTAAAGAAAATCACAGGCTTCAAAGTCAGAAGTTTCAGTTATTATAAAGAAGAATTTATAATGATTATCTCAGACTAAAACAGACTCAACTGTGAAAACCTATTTATAACAAAAAGAAACACTCTGGTTTGCTTCCCCCTCTTAGTGTGGTCCAATGCAAAGAAACAAACACAGAAATCACACTAGGGCCCAGACACAAATCTCCTGAATTACTTTGTAATATTATTATTTTGTTTTCCCTTTCCTTTTCTCCTCCGATCGTTCTCCATTTTCTCAACTCATAAAAGAGTTCTAACAAACTTTTTAGATTTGTTAAAAATGCCAATTATTTTAAGACAAATCCTAGAAATAGGTTGCAAAAGAAAAAAAAAAAAGAAAAAAAAAAAAAAAGTTAAAGCCACTAACCAGGACACTTGCTTCACAGCAAAAACAATTGGGCATGGACTGTGGAAGGATAATGAGTTACAGGTGCCACTATGGACTTGGGCTAAAGCTCACCTGAAAAATGAAAGCATCGAGTGGTGCTGTCAGCAACCCTAAGTTGTGTTATGAAAATCAGACCTTTATGAGCAGAAAAAAATGGGATTGGAGTCCATAAAATATTGAGCTTGTTTTGAAATGTTTTTTTTTTGTTGTTTTTTTTGTCAATCCAGGGGGATTCCAATTTTCATCCAGCTTTTCCACATCTACAGTATATGTTCATTGAAGCATATTCATTGTTTGGTATTATTCAAAAAGGAATCTTGAGTACTAATGACAGAAAGTCAACTGGTAAATTGGTGCATTTTTGTTTCCAGAAAGCCATCATTAAACTCAGTCCAACCCTGATAAATACTGCTGTCACCAGGAGTCAGAGCTCACATTCCACACACTCCATACACAAATCAATATTTGTGGTGAAACACACATCCCTTAGCCCTAATTAGTTAAATGACCCTTGTGTTTGTGTTCAGTCAGGGCTTTGGTAGGCCACATGCTCAGCTGTGGCCTTTCCTCATACTGAAGAATACCTACCATGCTTGGCAACCAGCACTTTACCATGTTTACTCATTCAGCCATAATGTGATCAGTTACATTACCTTGTGGCAAAGTCAAATGCTAAACAAGATTTAAACAAAAGTTAGCTATCAATATCAGCTTTTATTTGTAGGATTCTTCTCATGATAGGACAAAAAGAATATATATAACACACAATAGAGCTGAGAGATATGTAGACTTATATCAGTTGTGTCTGGCTTCTTCCCTCCATCTTGAGCAGTGGTCCCCAACCCTGGTCCTCAGTGACTGCTGTCCTGCATGTTTTGGGTGAGTCTGTACTCCAGCACAGCTGATTCATATGATTGCATTACCTCCTTTGTATTCCTACAACTGTTATAGACGTTGTTTAATCACCTTTTCATTTAACCCAGCTGTGCAGCAGCAGGGAAACACCTAAAACATACAAGGCAGTGGGCCCTGAAGACCAGGATTAGGGACCACTGGTCTAAAGGTCCTCAGCTGTATTGGCCTTTCTAAATGCCCTTAGGTGTGTGTGCGTGCATGTGTGCGTGTAGACGGCTGTCTGTAGTATGCATCTGTGATGATTTGTGATTGACTGGCATCATGTTCAGGGTACATCACCTCTTACCTGTTGATTTTATGAGACAATTATTCAGCTATTGTGCATGACATAACTGTGGAATTTACAGTTATGTAACCAGAGGTTCAGTTTGTACTCCATATTTTGAGTATTTCTGTTCTCCTTGACCAAAATTAAGTCTGACAACAGTCACTCAGTGGTAGCATCCAGGATGATACCACATTCTTATTTGATATGGATAAAAAACATGCAATACCCAATCTGGCAAAACAGCTGTCCAGAATGAGAGGTCCATGAGCCATGAGCCAAAACTAACAACTCTGCTTACTATATGCCTACATACACTCTCACACAAACACAACCATTCCCTTGCATGAAGACAAACAAACCGTCTCACAGACCCTACTGTGAACACAATATCTCACACAAAGACCAAGAAACTACCTCATATGCAACAAGTAACTATGTTTAAAAGAGAGTTTGATGGCATATGTAAGAGAGTTTCATGGTGTTTATGAGAGAATTTGAAGATGTTTGTTTGAGACATTGTGAACACAGAACAGTCTCTAAAAGGGTTTGATTGTGTTTGTGTGAGAGAATATGTAGGCATATGTTGGCTCACACTGTCAACAGGGTTTTGCTTCATAATGGAACTACTGAGGACAAAGGCATGAGCAAACTGTGCAGCTGCTTAGGACCCCAAGGCTATTAGGGGTAGCGTAAGTGAAACTGTTTTTTTTGTTTGTTTGTTTTTAAGTAATGATTTTTATGTGATTATATCAACAAAAACACACAATTTTATTGTAAGGTTGTGATATATATGTATATATATATATATATATGTGCTTTTTTACAATAATTCATACTTGATCATGTTGAAAGCATTCCTTATCCACCTTATTCCTAGCCCCCATTAGGCTTTGTGTGATTTATGGGCTCAACTTCCGCCACAGACCAGAACCGCCATTTGTTTACATGTTTGCAACTCGTTAACTGACTTTTGTCAGACGTTTTAGGCTATAAAATATGTGGGAACACCAGCTATCACAGCTTAAATGGGGCAATATTGTTTTACTGCTACCTGCAGCTATTGCAAGAAGGGATGGTGACTTGGAGAAATGGCCACAACTAATCCGCACTAGCATATTTAGCATGCAGTTTTTCTTCCGTTGGCTTTTTATCCATGCAACGAAACAAACACCCATAAAGCGTTTTGGGTTCTCTCGTCAAGTTTAGAATTTCTTTTAGCCAAATTCTTTTTGTTTCCTTATCTGTCGGTACGCAATAAAAACTACCGCTTATCAGAGAAATACTGCCTTTTTATTTCAGGAGCACGTTCAAAACACACCGGTTGCTGCCACAATTAAATTTGGTCTGATTATTAGGGTAGAGCCACAAACAGGGCAAGGGCATCTTTCAATGGCAAGTTACTCTCTATAACAAGTTAATATTTGATTTGGCTTGGTTCTGGTCCAGTGGGGAGATTCTTCATATTACGGTCATTCCTTCGCTGATGTGCAGCAACACTCAGCAACGGAGAACCTCGAGGTTCTTGTTCTGATGGACTAAATAAACCCAGATATTTTACTGTGTCTTATAAATAAAAATGTATTGCTGGCCCAAACATATTGATAAAGACTCAGACCATGAACTTATTATTTTTTAAATTCAAACAAAAAATAAAATTCACATCAAACCGAGCTAATATTATGTAGTTCTGGTGTTTTACACTGTCGGCGCAGAACGGCAGCTCAAAAGTCAGACCAGCTTCTTTGCTTTTCTCTTCTTTATTACTGTCAGTTTGTCAGAGAAACGAGCCGCTAGCAGTGCTGCTAACTCACGGTCATTCCGTTTCAAAACTTAACGCTGTGTTCCTGTTGCTACCCATAAACTCACAATTATGATCCTCTGTACTGAGCAGCTCTCTGATAGCAGACAGCGGGTCCGTAAACAAGTTTCACTAAATATTGAACAATATTCAAAAAAAGAGATGTAACTTCTATCATGAATATAAATTAGCAAAAAACCCTACAAATTACAGTGAAATACTGCTACTTCCGGTGGGCGCCGGAAGTAAGACCCATAATCGTTTCCACAGTAAACCTCCCAGGAATAAGGTGGATACGGCCAAAAAGAAAAAAACTAATTGCTCTTGGTGGCCGCCTAATAGCTGCGGTACGTCACGCTTCACCGGTAATAAGAGCGGCTGTGCAATGTGCAGTGAGCATGCAAACCGCCAAAGCTCTGGTGGAACATAAGTTCGCAAAACAATGTCGCTAACTTATTCTTCAAGGACAAAGAACAGGGAGAGAAAGAATAGAAAACAGCTTAGATAAAGGTACGTTTTCAATTCTCTTGGAAATGTAATGTTTATCAAAAAGATTTGAGAAGTTGCTAATTAGCCTGGTAGTGACCTTTAACAATCCAGTTCAACGGTTGTAGACATTTATGCTATCGCCTTTGTATTTGTGTGAAACTGAGATTTAACTTTAAATGAGTTTACTCTTGTGGTTGGCCCAACATATTTCTGAGTTTATTTTTTTGTTTTGTTTTGTTTTTTGCTTCAAAAAGGTGTTTGATGGGGGGTCACGTGATGCAGCCTCTGCAGGCAGACGTGTGTCGGTGAGCTCCAGGTAGACCTCGGCAGTAATGGTTTTAT
>CAEGAD010040630.1:0-36939 GCA_903067055.1 Poeciliopsis paucimaculata | reverse complement strand
ACCTACAGCTTCACTCTGAAACCTACAGCTTCACCCTGAAACCTACAGCTTCACCCTGAAACCTACAGCTTCACCCTCAGCTTCTTCTGTGCTTAAGTCTCATCTTGCTGCAACTAATTTCACATCTGTTCCAAACGTGTGATTTTCTTCCAAACGATGTTATGAGACAGCAAGAACACACAAACAATCATTACTTTAATCATAATGAGAAGTTATTGTTGTTGGGAAAATGTAAATTAGCTGCATTTCCTGAGCGAGAGACACAGCAGCTGTGTGTGTTAGCAGGGAGGTGAAACATGTAAGCAGGATGCAGAGAGCAGCGTAAAACACAGACATGCTGACTGCTTCAACAGGCCGTCGTCTTGTTTGTACATCACTGTCACCACATATTATACTGATGAGTTTTGGAAGAAATAAATGTGGAGCCAATAATGCAGAACGCGCTGCAGGGCTCAGTTAGCATGTCGGATCTTTATGTTGCACATTTAAATGATCTTTATGGAAGATGCAGGTTTCTTACTGAACCACTTTCTGAGTTCAGTGTCTTGAGTTTGAGTCAATCTTTGACCCAAAGAGGTCCAACCAGCTCTTCTTTAACCCACCAGTCCATACCAGTTCCCCACCTCCACCTTGCTGACTGGAAGTGAAGCTCTGTGTCTGTTACTGATTCACCCACAGGACCGTTCAGAGCCACTCTCATTTCATCCATTAACCTCTAGAAAATCTGTTTTCAGATATTTCCTGGACCAATCTCGTTCAGTTTTCTCTACCTCGGTCATTTATCCGAGTTCTGAACACCTTGTTCTTCTAGTAACTCCAGGCAGGTTGCAGAACCGGAAGATTCCCTGAGCTTCACTCTTTAAATGCCTCTGCTCTTTTTGTTTCAGCATGTTTCTTTGCAACAACACGTCTCCTGGTTTAGTGGTCTGCAGTGACAGAGCTGGATGTAAGGGGACTAGTTTTACAGTCACATGACCCAGGCACCTTCCATCCTGGGTCATGTGACTGTCCTCTGTTTACCAAAGTATTTTAGAGCTAAATGCATCTGATGCTGAAGCTTTACTCAAACTGGATTATCAACAAGATGATGCCGAACAATCTGCAGCACAATGATTACAAAAACAAACAAGGAAATCTGGTTGCTCCAATGGCCTAGTCAAAGTCCAGACTAAGAATTTGATCTAAATGCTGTAAGCTGAAACTTTTGGGGGGACAATTCATTTCTGCAATTACTTTCTGAAAACGTATCAGTGGCAGTGTTGTTTTTTTGTCATAACTAAATGAGCCAAAGTCACTGAGCTGCTGTGATGCAGGATGAATCCAAGGTACAAATGTAACATGATTTATTGTAGGAAGCTGCTGCTGCTGCAGCTGGAGCTGCTGCTGCTGCCATTTACTTTGACTAGACGCTCAGTTCCAGGGAGGCGGGGCTCTTGGCAACAGCAGTGATTTCTGAAATGTCAGCCGGTGGAAAGTTGCTTCATTTTGCAGAAATGAAGCAACTTTTCAGCTGTTTCAACTCTAATTCCACAGAAGGACTTTTCACAGTTATAAAAAACTGTCCCCCCCCTCACCACACACACACACACACACACTGGACCTCTGCATCCTTTATGGTCTGTGTGTGAGCTGTCATCAATACCTACCACACTTTGAAGTGATCAAACTAGTTATTAAACACTCTCACAGCTGTATCAGTGTGTAACATGTAGGTTTGAGCTGAAAATCATGGAACAGTCAAAGCCCACTGCTGTGGCAATCATGGGATATTTTTAGACACAGCCGCTTTGCTCAGCATCAGCAGCGTTACCTGGTGAGCCAAAAAGCAGCAGGATTTAAAATAATGAGCTCATAATGGGAGCTGAACTGAACTGGTGGAGGAAACGGCTGATCGGCAGCTGGCTCGTTCAGGAATCCATAAAAATCATCTAAAAGTTCAAACTATAGAAGAAACAGCTGAGGATGTTGTCAAGATGTAAACAGTTTGTGTGATTTGTGGATCTGCTGTCCTCATAAGAACATGACAGTCAGGTTGAAGAGGAGCCAGCGGAGCGGACCGGGTCACCAGAACCAGGAGACGTTGATCCGGCTGCATCCAGTCAAAAGTTTTCACCCGAAGTGGTGAAGGTCCAAATACGCCTCTGGAAAACACACACGTCTTCTGATGCTGATTTGTTATCGCTGCCTCTCCAGGGTCACTGCTCCGTCTGATTGGTTGCCACACTGTAATTCAGAGGAAGTGGAATGTTGCTATGCCGACACCAGTCAAGGCCGAAGACGGAGAGGAGAGAAAAGAGAGTGATGTGCGGCAGATATTGATTCTTTCCAGTAAGTTTGAGCCAGTCCGGCTTTGGTGGAATTAGAAGGTGCTAAACGCTGCAAACAAAACGGTTCCAGCAGAGACTCTGAGTCTTCTCGCTTTATTAGACCAGCCCTCTGACAGCCAGTCCTCAGATTGTTCATTTGACTCGTTCATCTCAAACTGCAAAAATACAAACCAGTTTCAGAGATCCCGGAAACTTTAAATAGGCCAATCTAGGTCAGATGTTTTACTAAACAAACACATAGAAGAATTCAATCCATGAGCTCATAAAACTTAAATCTACAAAACCATAAAAGAAAGCTTGACACCAAAAACCTTAACTTCTTAAAAATAAAATTAAACAACTTACAACTCCAGCTTTATTTATTTTATTCATATCAGGATAAAATAGAATGAAATTTATGTTTAGTATTAGAAGCATTAAATGGTGAGAAAAAGCAGGAAGAATTTATAAATCACTTTTTATCAATTCTTAGAATGTTGAACATATTTGGAAATGAATTTATTTCTTACAAAAACTCTGACCTGCTTTTCTAGGAACAGGAAAAAACAATTTATTCCTACAGATGGATTTGTTCTGCTTTGACACAAAAAGCATCATCTTTGCAAAACAAAGGATGCATCAAATGTTGTCATGTTTTATTTTTTCTCCAGGCTGAATATTGTTTGTCTTTATTATCACAAAACCTAAAAACAAAACTCTGCATTCAGAGTTGAGATGAAAACTGAAAGACTGTCATGATCTGCTAAAGCGTGTCGTGATTTACATAAAATACTTCAGTAAAGAAAATCACAAGTTTTCAGTGTTTTCATCTTAATCCACTCAATAATCAACATTAGTGTGATATTTTGCTGTTTCTCCTGCTGGTGCCTGAAACACCAGCAGGAGAAACATTTTATTCACACCTTCAGAACAAACAGAGGCAATAAGAAAATGTCAAACACTCTGACATGGTGAGCACGGTGAACACATCCATCCTGAGAGCCTCAGGGAGGAAACGACACAAACACTAAATATGAAAGAACTGAGTTGGCCACTCAGACTCCTGCTTTGCTTCTCTACCTTTCAGAAGGAAAAGTGAGATGTGTCGCCGTTTTGCCCCGATAAGCTGTGGAAACGCCTCAGACAGGAACCATCATGTGGTTTTATGTTCTGCAGACTGACAGCAGCTCTGGGTTCTAAAGAGTGACGGGACAAACACACGTCTTCCTCTGCTTGTCTGTGATGCCTGAAAATGTCTTTGGACATTTAACCCGACTCAATGCAGAATCACAACCCTGACCTGTGAGAGTCGCTCCAGAGATTGACCTCCTGCATGTTGGTGTCAGCTTTCTGCTCAGGCTTTGACTGGGCCGTCCTCCAAGTGTTCCTTCAGATTTGATGTTGTGCTTTTGAAGCTAGATAGTCTGATAGACTGGAAGACTATTATTGCCTGGATGCATTACTAAAAGACTGCAGCTTTTAGAAGTTGATGTTATATGAGAGTTGACGGTAAATATTCATATTTCATTGACAGAAGCCCAAAAATAATGTAATTACAGTCAGAAAATGGTTGAAAAGTAATTTTTTCATGTTTTAATATTTGTCATTTTATTGAAGGAAATTATGTCGCTATCGGCTCGTTAGCCTGTTCTGGGATCGACTGGTAATGGCTTCATCCTCCACTTCTCGTTTTTCTCTCTTGTATTTTCTAGGATGTAACAGCAGCTCTGCAGGAACAACAAACCCAGACATCTGTACTCACATAAACGATAAATTATGAGAATATTTCCTGTTAGAAAAACATATTTCTCTCCTCCCTCCACTGTTTGTGTCGCTGTTGGTATTATGAGCCACCAGTCAACAGAGCAAAGCAACGATGAATCATTTTACTGAAAAACATCACAAAAACAGTAACACATGATGGATGAGAAACTTTATTCTGATTACTGGATTGAACATCTTAATGAAAAATGTGTTAATGACATCACTGTTATTCTTTATCCAGCTCACCACTTAGAGGACAAACTGGTCCAATTCACATCCAGTTTGGTTCAAATTCAGATGAAAAACAATATTTGTCATGAGTTGAAGGACTTTGTGTTCCTGGAGACAAAAGATCCGTCCAAGGTCTGAGGAACAGATCTTCAAAAACTGGCAGCAGGTTTTCACAGAAAATAATTCACTCAACCACAGTGGAGTCCACTGCACAAGACTCCACCGCTGAAGAAAAAGCTTTTCTGGTGATACAGTGCAGTCAGATGACCTGAACTCTTTGGGTGTCATTGAACACACCGTGTGGAGGGAGAGGATGGGCTGGATGTCAGAGAAGGAAAGTAAAACCGTTAGGAAGAATCCAGAGAGGGACGGGGAGCAAAGACAGAAACATCAACATATGAAGACATTTGGTTTGGAGAAAGGATCAAAACGAACAAAGAAAAGTGCAGAAATCAGAGGATAAAATACAGAATATATTGTTGTGTAAAACTCAAACTGGTTTGACTTTTTGAGCGACAGCATGTGGATCTTGTTGCTACTAAAGTAAAGTCATTTCCAGAGAGGTGATGGTGATGGAACAGGCTGCAACGGCGAAACCCTTCAGGTCCAGATCAGTAAGCAGGTTCTGAACCGACTCGCCCGTCGCTCCGGTTCAGGACCTGCCGAAACCTTAAAGCTGTTTCTCATTTGGATGAAAGCGCCTGCTGGATTACAAAATGTTCTGCAGCCTCTTTAAGACGCTCTGAATGAAGCCAGGCAGCCGTTCCTCCAGCGTTCATTTCGCACAATAATTACAGAATTCAGTCACATTTCTTTCATTTGCCTCGACATTAAAGGCGTCGGTACTGAGGAGGGGTATGGGATGCTTTAAGTCAAACAGCTTGTTGTAAAAGGGCTACAGATCCATTCTGCAGTTCAATTTACTTATTCAAGGGACACAAACTAACATCAGTCCTGCTTCCATTCTCTGGATTATCTGCTAACATTTTTCCGCCTCGTTTTCCTTTGCATCTGGTTCTGGTTCCTCTGTTATCTGTCGGTTTTCTCCTGCCTTAAATCTCTTCATTTTCCTCTTCCTACCTCGTCCTCTCAGCAGGCTCCTTGTTTTACTTCCATCAACTGAAATCAGCTTATTTCACATTTTTCCACCTCAAGTCCTGGAGAAGTGATTTGCTTCTGGCTGAACCTCGTCTCTGCTGGGCTCAGGGAAATATGATCTTCTCCACATTTTGCTTGGATTGTTTCCTCTCACTGCAGCTTTGCTTTCAAGATAGTTTCTCTTGGTTTTATAACCGATTGTTTTGTTAAAAGGTTTCAACCAAATCAGACCAAATGAAGAAACTTCAGGAAATGCTGGCGTTGTTTAAAGCGTTTAAAGTTACACAGCAATAATCTGAGTTATTTATCCCCAACTAAATATTCAGGTTAGGAAGTTGCTCTCAGTGTCTTCAGAGGTTTTTGTCGTTTCCTTCAGTGGTTGTTGGTGCAGCGCCCCCACAGGCCAGGAGGGGAACCGGTTGGTTTGGGTCAGAACCACAGCAGCTGCAGGTGGAGCAGATGTTCTGGTTCCAGTGGAAGAAGTTTTTCTCCCTGCAGAGTTCGTCTGACTTTGGATCATTTCAGATAAAAAAAAAAAGAAAAAAGAATCTAAATATGAAAGATAATCCTTTGGCCTTAAAGCATCAACAGCTTGTAGGAAATTAACAGTCTGTCATTTATATTCTGCAAAGTAAAAGAAAAAGTATTTTTCAGAGTAATAAAGAGAACAGAGCAGAACATGTGAGTTTCTAAATCCTGGATGTCAGAATCTTTTGTTCTGAGTCAAAATGCAGCTCCTGTTTTAGTTCATTGATCCAAACAGCAGCATTCATGTTTTCACCCCACATTTATGTTTGGTGCTTCAGATCTATCCAAAGTTTTGCTGCCTGTGTCTGAACCAGGCAGATCTTCTTTTCTCAGCAGGAAGCCACTAGCAGGTGTTTGTTCTCTTACGCTGTTCGTTCTCAGCTCAGACTTTAGCTGTATGACTAATTAGTTGGCAAGTCAAAAAATAGGAGAACAGAAATAAATCTTAAGTTTTTAGGGACAGAGCAGTTCAACGGGAACATAATCTGCCACCTGCTTCATTTCTTTTCCTGTGAAGCTTTTAATAAGATTTTAGCAGCAGGCTGAGGAGGAGCAGAGAAATAAAACATGTAACAAAATCGGCTGATCTGAACATGTTCACCATGAAGAAGAATAAATCTGTTTAATTTGTTCTGAATCCAACATGGACAGCGTAGGATTCACTGTTTCACTTATATAACTATTAGTAATTATAATGAATAATTTATTACTCATGTAATAATCAAGAGTTGAAGTAAAAAAAACATCCAGAGAATCAGAAACGCCAGACTCTGATACTGCAACAAACTGGACACCAAATGCTGCAAACATTCAGCAGAATCAGCAGAATCTAAAGAGAACCGGGATTTACTGAAGACGTTAACTTTACAGGCAAAAGATTCAGACAAAAACTCCCAGAGCCTCACATCCGTCTTCATTCCTCCCAGTCGGTGGAACTGAATCTGGGTCGGAACCGGGCTTTAATAAGAAGCATTTAGTCACATTAATGTCTGTTTTATTACAGCTTTTTACTGGAAATATGTCAAATCCAGTGTTGCAGCAGACAAACTGAAAACCATTTTAATAGAAATATTTGTACTTGCTGAACATGATGTGCAGCAGTCTTTGCTCTGTTGTTGCTCTTTGTGCATGAATTACTGCATCGATGCAGCGTAGCACGGAGCAGACTTGCTGGATGAAGGCCGCTCTGACTTCAGACGTTCTAAAACCCAGTGGACCAGCACCACCACATGGTGGCGTAGTTCCTCACATCGTCCCTGGATGTGAAGGTTTCTGCTCCTGGTCCAGATTCTGGGATTTTGGCTCCAAACTAAATGAAACTCCAGTTTTCCCTCCTGAACTCAAACTGGAGGAATGTTTTAAACATGGCTGATGTTCTGGATGGACGTTGTTGAAGCTCAGTTTACGCTTCAACAACGTTGAACAAGGTTGCTTTGCACCTTTTTCTCTTACAATTCTTCCTTCCACTCAACTTTCCTATGTTTACAGAGTCAGCCATATTAATCACAAGACAAAAATGAATTTTGCTGCTCTGTCGTCACTATATTTTTATAAATTCAAATGATAAAAATGTTTATTTTGGACATTATTTGCATGAGTTTTAAACTGATCACATAAAATCCAGTTTATTTTGTCATCATGAATGTTTCTGTTTGACACAGTGAGGCTGAACTTTGGTCCTCAGACGAGGCGAGACGCTTTATGCTGGAGATAAAGAAAATGTTCTGATTTAAAAACTCAAGGTTTCATGAGTCGTGGTTTTATTTTGGCCTCCAGTTTTATATCTTAGCTCCGTCTTCATCCCTGTTTCTCTGGCCGGTTATGGAAATATGAAGGCTTTCTGCTCTAGTCCTTCATGATGAGTGATCTCTTGTTTCATGGAAACTCCAGGATGTTTGGTTTATTCATCAGGAAGTTGATGAAGTTGTCTCTCCTCTGTTTCTCAGAATGTCAACCGGAGAAAAAGTCGAGTTCGACTCGCTGCTCCTGGTTGTTAACACTCCATTAGAAAACCTCATTGTTTCCTCGTTTGGTGATGTGACCTGTGACCTTTGCTCTCTGCCTGCTCCCTGCGTTCCATTAAAGTTACACTTCATTAATCGCGTGCCGGCGTTCTCTTCCCCTGGTCAGAAACTGCTGACGTGCTCATTGTGTTTCTCGGAACTTGAAGGTGAAAAACGTTGCAGCATAAAAGCTGAAAGCTCAAAATGAATCGTAACGAGTTCAGATGAAACGTCTGACTGAAACGTTCGTCTACAGAACATCCAGAGGCCGAAGCAGGAGTCATTTACTGACAGCGGCTAATGAGGAAACGCTTCCTCAAGGCCCGTTGCGGACTAC
Organism: Poeciliopsis paucimaculata; assembly: GCA_903067055.1. Lineage (NCBI taxonomy): Eukaryota > Metazoa > Chordata > Actinopteri > Cyprinodontiformes > Poeciliidae > Poeciliopsis > Poeciliopsis paucimaculata. The sequence continues at coordinate 28,672 of CAEGAD010040630.1, read as the reverse complement.
AGCGCAAGGCATTCTGGGTAAATCCAACCAAACCAAAAGCATATCAAGCATCAGTGGGAGAAATGGCTCAAAATAAAATCTGATGCTGCTCCATGTTTGTTTCCACAGATTAGATCTGCAAAGAATCGGCAGTAAAAATGTGAAGCGCATTCAAAACTCTGATGTTTTAATGTAATGAGAACAGAAATATGTAATTAACTGGATTTCTGGTGACTGCTGAGAGTGTCAAACTGATTACTTTCAGTTTGACACAGCAGCTGACATTTTTTTCTTAAGACTCGTCCACAGAAGCTTCATAATGAAAACCTCACAATCATTTGACTGTTTGTTCATAAACAGCATCAGCACTTTTCATTCTGACTGAATAAATGATCCATTTTGAGCAAATGGCTTCGTTTGCAGGTCATCAGCCGGGTTTTGTTGTTTGCAGACTGCTTAGTGAAATGCACCAGATGTTAATATTGATGTGAGATGCAGCTGAGAATAACTGTGACCTTCAGTCACATCTCAGCTTCTTATAACGAATCGTTTTTCTTTCTCTGCTCTTCCAGACGCTTCAGATTTATTTCTACTCTGTTGTGTCAGGATGGTGCAGTCTGCTGCGACTCCAACTGTTAGTCTGTATTAGCATAAATTCAGTGCAAAAACACCAGATAATTATTTTTAAGCTGCTTTTATTGCTGCAGAGTCTCTGTGTACTAAAGTTTCTAAATCCCCAATTGTGAAAGAAATTGAGAAATGCAGTGAGGCAGGAGGATGAAGAAAGGATGTAATGGGAGGAGAAACGAGGGAGGATGTGTGAGGGATATTCTGCCATAAAGCTTCTTACTATGAAGCATTTACGGCTTAAGAAAGGCACTGGAAGGTCGGAGAGTAGCTGTCAGCGTGGAGGCGCTGAGAGGAAGGACGCTGGTGGGCGTTTGCTCCTCTGGCTCAATGAGACAGCTGTCTCGCCGAGACTGGAGCTTTTACACAAATTAAACAAGGAGCATTGTGGGAGGGTGTTGTGTTTCCGCTCTAATCTTCTCGCATGCCGCCGCAGCGACTCAGGTTCCTGTTTTCACATTCACAGAATGTCTGCTAGCATCATCGGCTTTTGAAACGGAAACCCGGGTGATGGCGAAACGGCAGCAGGGCATTCTGGGTGTAAAACATTTACACAAATTTACACAAATTGAACCAAAGATGCTTCACTGAAAATCAATAATTATTATAAAAATAAACTTTAATGTGCTCAGAAGTCAGTTATTGCCTGCAATCATTTCTGTTAACTTGATTCCCTTCATTAGATTCATTCATTAGATTCATTCATTAGATTCATTCATTAGATTCATTCATTCATCAGATCGGCTCTGGGCTGATAATTAAAGTGAGGGCGGCCATTTGCAATCGGCTGTCAGAAGCGTTTCATATCAAACCGTTTGCAAAGATTTAATTGCACACTGAGTCAATTTTCTGTGCTGAAGTTAAATGATAGTGACTTCCCCCGGACCGGACCGGACCGAACCGGACCGGGCCCAACGGCGCCTGCTAACAGAACCATCTGGACCAACATGACAGACAGCATCTGAGCTGCAGGCTGTAAGATTCAGGATGAACTGAACTGGACTGTCTGTTTAAAAAGAAATGTAGTTATTTATTCTGTTGTTGCTCTTTATTACACTGAAAAATAAATGTTAATATCAGCCAAAAATAAACTGGGAAATTAGAAAAAGCTGTTTTCTCTAATAAGAGAAAAATGTTACACAATCCAGCCTGAAAACAAGGAAGTGAGTCTTTTATGTGTCTGTGGAGGAATTTGGTCGACTTTTCTCTGCGTCTCCAACTTCAGCTGAATGATCCGACTTTGGTTTCCTCTCTGTTCATTCAGAACATTTTCCCAATCTAAAGACACAGAAGGAAGGAGGAATTTTGTTTGACAGTTGAATTGATGACCAGCGTCTGTACAATCTTCATAAAGACGAGCAGCTCAGATCACATGACCACCAGGAATCAGAATAATCGGGATAAAACTGCGTCATGTTAACGGCTCCTATTGGACCATCTAGCTTCATAGTGAGAAGCTCGATGGTTAAAGGTTTTGTTGTTTTGAGTCCATCTGCCAGATTCTGCTGACTTTGTTTCTTCCTGCTGATTGAGTTGTTTCTTTCCACTGTTGCCATGTGCTTGCTGTGCATTAGGGTTTAGGATTCTAAACTAAAAAAGCTAAATAACAGATGAAAAACCTCACATTTGGTTTTAACCGGTTTTATTTTACACAACATAACAACACAGTACATGTTGTCTTTTTCTGTACAGAAGCTTTCTGGGAGCTTGTGACCAACACAGGCTAAAGTTGACCAATGTCAGTGAAAAGCTCACAAGATAATCACGTTTTCTTTTTCTTCTCATGTTTAAAAATAACAATTTAATAAGAGGTCCTTTAAATTGTTCTTCTGTTTGTTACTTCTTGTCTTTATATGCCAAGAAAATGTCAGTCGTCCCCATTAGGTAAGAAAGGCTATGTGTGAAATCCGTCTCTTCCTTCGTTGAATCCGGTTCCTCCACAGCTCTCGTTAGTGGAGCTGCGGTGAAGTCATAAATCCAGATCTAGTTACTGCTGGGGAGGGTCTGTTAGTGCAAAAGAAGGCACCGACTGCTGTTCTCTTGCCACACAATGACTGCATACTGTATGCAAATGTGCACCTGTTAAAAATGATGTGCTTTTCTTCTTGCTGCAGGATTCTTCATCGTCTTCTTTCCCTTTATTAATTTCCTCTCTGTGGTGCTTTCAGATACGGTGAATGTGACTTCAGAATGACGTGACAAGCTCATTGTCTTGTTTTTTTTCTTGTGTGCTATAAAGTGGATCCAGTAAGACAACTCCGACGCTACAAGACAAGGCATGTTATCCATTTACCAAAGGATAATGTCAGAACAAAACTGTAAACAGAATAAAAAAACAAGATGAAAATAAAGAGGTAAAAAACTTTCATCCAGAAAACAAGTCCAGTCAAATCAAACATAAAAACAAAATCCAACCATGAAAACAAATCGAGAACTGATTCAGAGGCTGACCGGCTCTTCAGGTGGAAAAACAAACACACACACACCCCAAACACACACACCGCAGACACACACAGCTCAACAAGAACTTGGGAACCAGAGTTCCTGTGTTGGTCTCTGCCTGATCCACGTCACACGGTACTTTCTAAGATCCAGTCCGACTCGTAGCGTCCTTTCTCCGAGTCTCCGTCTTCTTCTTTGGACAGCAGCATCCCGCTCATGGACTGGCTCCGCTTGTTTCGCGTCATGCGGCCCAGCTTGGCCCCTCCGGGCCTCTGATGGGGCGACTGAGTTTTTGCGCCTTCTTCGCTGAGCGAGTACCTCCTCCTCGCCCTGCTCCGGCCTCCCTCCTCCGCAGGGAGAGTCTGGTATTTTGCAGAGGAGGAGACGGGGCGAGGAGCCCGGCGCAGGACGGGCGTTTCTCTGAACCGCATGGAAGGAACCGGGCTGGGGGCCAACAAGGGCCCGGAGAACGGTGAGGGCACAAAGGGAGGCGGTGGGGTTTTGTTCAGACTGGTGGAGTTGTTGCGGTTGGTGTTGAGGTTCTCCACCGGGGTGGAGGAGGGCGGCGGGCGGCTCTCGGGCTGAACGGGAGCCGGCTTCCTCTTGGACTTGTGCAGGGACCCGGAAGCGGCGGTGGGGGACCCGATGCCGGTCAGAGGCCTCTGCTCGGCCACCTTGTCTTCCCCGCCAGCCGCCCAGCTCTGGCTCAGGACAGACGTGGCCGTGGAGCAGTCAGGCAGGGAGCAATCAGAGGACTGAGTCAGCGGGTCCTTGTCTCCGGGGCCCGCAGCCGCAGCGGCGCTCTTCTTCTTTGAGCCGCCAGACAAATCATCCAATCCAAGTGATCCGTGCTTAGAGGAGCTGGGAGTGACGCTGCAGCCATGTGACTGCTGCCCGTTGGTCTGTGAGTGGACGTTGGTCATCGACATGGAAACGCCTTTACCTCCTTCACCAGGGTTACAAACCTGAGGGATAAAACGGAAGGAAAGAAGGTTTTATCCTCTGTGACACTTTTATTAGATTAAGTTAAAACAATCTGCAGGTTATTTTGCATTAAAACATCTGGATTAATCTGTTCCCAAAACCAAAGCAGCTGCAGCCTTTCTGCATACAAATGATTCATTTAGTGGATTTTATTTTCATCCAGGACTGAAACGATTAATGGGATTAATCCTGATGAGTCAATCACTGAAATGATCTCATTTACTCATTTATTCATCATTTACTGGAGAAGACAAATTAAACGACCATTTGCTGAAAGAACAACACAAATCTGTACAAAACAATGTAGATTTTACATTTGACATGAAAAACCTTTTTGTCTTTAATATGTTCTACTCAGAACATTTTGTTTCACTGGTTAAACAAACACAAGCAAACAACAACAAAAAGCTTTAATTTGTGTTTATAAATAAAAAATATGAAATATTTTTTCTCTTAAACTTTTGAGAAACCATTCTGTCGACCGATGAGATGAAAAGCTGCGCTCTGTATGTCCCTCGTTACATCTGCCCCAACAGAACCAATGGGCAACAGTAAAGCATGGTGGTGGCAGTGTGGTGATCTGGGCCTGGAAGACGTGCTGTGATAACTGGAACCGTGAGTTCTGATGGTGACCCAACCGGGCCTGATCAAAACACACCAGCAGGCTCCCCTCTGGGTGGCTGCAGAAAACCAAGACTTAAGAGTGGCCTAGTCAAAGTCGATTCTGTGCCATGGCCTTAAAAAGGCCATTGCTGTTGGAAAACTCTCCATTGCGGCTGAAGTAGAAGGACTCTGTAAAGATAAATGGATCAACATTCCTCACAAACGCCTGATTGTGAAACAGCCAGTTTTTATTTTTATGAATAATCCGTTTTTCACACCAATTCATGTATTCATTCATCTTCCTCTTCATCTCTGCTCATGTGAGGATATATTTTCCTGTCCTCACCCACCTTGTAGCGTATCATCAGGATGATGATGAAGACGAGCACCGAGGCGACGATTATCCCTCCGATGATGATGATCATCGTCCCGCCGAGGAACTGGGACTGCATGAAGTGACAGCGCATGTACTCCGACTCGGTGGTGAACTGAACGCAGCCCACCACGCGCGTCGCTGTCAGAGACGTGATGACATCATCGTAGATGGCCAGCACACACAGGTCGTACTGAGTCCCTGCAGCCAGGTTGTTGACCAGGAAGTTCTCGCTGGACGGAGGAATCATTCTGCAGCCACAGGAGACGGAAACCGTTCATTTCAACAAAAATCAGATCCACTTTGAGTGGCTGAGTGACCAAAACCTGCTCGTCTGTAAGATCCTGATTCAGCACCGATGGACGAGAATCAACCAAGATTCACTTCATCAGTTAAAATGTAAAACAGGAAGTTGAGGTTTTTAACTGGATTCAATTCACTGCAGGGTAATAAATGAATCACATTTTAATTAAACCTTATTTCAACACTATTCAAAAATAAAATTTGATAAATGAATTAAAAATACATATGAGGTCAACAAGACATTTATTGTTTAATCTGTTATTTAGTTTTATTTTCCTTTGTAATCAAACTAAATGAATTTATGTTACATCACTTTTGAAATTTAATTTCACTTTATAATTATTGTTTTGATCTCAGCAAGTTCATTTATTTTGCTCTCATCTTGCATTTATTATTCACTATTAGCAAAATACTTTCAAAATTTATTCTGGCTAAAATATGAAATGTATCTTGACCATTTTAAAAATGTACATTTTAATTATTTGCACATAACTTGTAGGGAAACGAAAAGCTTTGCTGAGTTTTTCTGTTGAGTCGTTTCTCTTTGTGTCACATTGACTGCAGTTCTCACTCTAACTGGCCTGTCTGCTTTCTGGAACGTCCTCATTAAATTGCTAATCAAATTCCTCATTAAATGCAGCGGGGCGGCGGGTTGGCGGCGCCGGGCCGCGCAGGGCGTCCGGAGAGCAGCGGCGGCCGCCCACAGCCGAGTTAAAGCTTCTGGTTTACAGGCTGAGCTAAGTGAAGGTTAGGAGACATGTTAGGGTTTAATGGTCAGTATTAAGAGCTCCAGGATAAATGTAGCAGTAGGTCACTGTCCCTCAGCTGAACAGCATAATCCTGTAAGGTGTGTGTGTGTTGGTGCAACCCCATGAATGCTAATAGGAGCATCTAAATGTTAGATGACTGCTGTCTTCCTGCTGGATGTTTTAATCACCATAACGAGGAACCTGAGTGCAACACGGATTTAACTCCACATTTAAAGTGACATTGAAGCCTGCAGGTTAATGGCAGGAGCCAATGTCACTAAATCCTACAAGCTCACACACAAGTGGTCACATTTATATACAACACACACACACACACACGCCGACACACAGACACACACACGCAGACAGAGATTAATCTGCCTAATATTGCTGTGGCTGTGGGCTTCATTTGGCTGTAATAATGAGCGTTCTTCTGTCACATTAGTCAGCATTAAGTAATGGGAAACATTTTTCTCTCTGGTTTTTACCTCTGTAAGACCAGCTCTCTGTTTACTGACTCATTAAAACTTTAAATCCCTGAATATGCAATAAAAAGTGCACCAACCAAACATTATGTTGGTGGATATATTTACTTTATTAAGCACTGAGAAAAAACTGCAGGGAAACAAAGAGGTAAAAACCAGCAGCTGCAGTTTGATGATGTGAAATCAAAACCAAACTGAAATGTTTTTTTCCTAACAGTTCATTTATTTTTGTTTTATTTTAAGCTGACTCGTATTCGGCTTCGGTTCCTGCAACTGGACAGAACTGGTCCGGTTCTCAGCTTCACTGGGTTTCCAGAAAAACTTTAGGGATGGGATTTAATTCTGGTTTCTGGATTATGGCTCTTTGCCCAGGGCTCCACTGTGTCAGGGGACAACACAAGCTGAACCCAACCTGAACACTTTTACATTTTATGACACATTTTTACACCACAGCTGGTTAATTAGACGTTAACATCTGATTCAAGTAAATTATAGGAACATTTTACTGTCTCTTTAAGACTCTGGACTCAATTTGATGATCTACATGTTATAAGTGGAGTCTGAGTGAATGTCAACCTTTGACCTCAGCCTGGCTTCTCCAGCTGAATTTTGGGTCATCCTGCAGATTTTCCCGTTCAGAATGTTGGACCAGTTTTAGGAGGAAAAGGTTGAAGTTTTTGTGGTTTTATTGTGATTCAAATTAACCTCAGAGCTCAGAATCTGGTTTGGTCCTCAGACCATCTGACCGTCTGCTGACCCGAACTGATCCCTGACCTTTCACAACAACTGTAATAAACCTTTCACACAGTTTCATTGCTAAATGAAATGTTTGGAAATACAGAGAGAGAAAAAAGTTGGGAATTAATTAAACTTTGATTTCCAACTGCAGGTGAATGCATCATATAATCCAGTTAATCAGAGGATTAACATATGTCTCAGGCTGGATTTAAAACAGATAAATGAAAATTAAAATGAGGTTATTTTTAACATCTATTTGACAGGACTGGATCCTCAGAACCGGGTTCTGCTAAAGTATCATCAGTTTGTAAAGTGAAGACTTGAGCTGCTGTAGCATGAAATGTATTTATTGTAGCAGTTATCTGATGATGATGGTAGCAGGCTAACAGATACATCAGTGAGAGCAGGAGGAAACCAGAGTACCCAGAGAAAACCTGCACCTGATTGTTTCCCTGTCTGGTGCGTGGACTGTTTCTACAACCAACCAGTCGTCGTGGAAACCAGACGTCAAAGCACGTCTCCTGGTGCCGAACGGCCAGTGACCAGAGCAGCATGTTGCTTCATGTAAACGCTGCAGCCTGAAGCCGTCGCACTGCGGTTGCTACGGTTACGGACCCGCAGGCGGAGCTGCAGGTCTAATTATGCAGAACGCTTCCTGGTTTCTCCAATATATTCACAACATGAATGAAAGCCGTTCTCTCAGAAACTTCCTCCAAGAAACCATTAGCTGCATGAGTCTGGCTGCCACACGCAGGCCAGACGAGACGCTTCCCAGTCTGACCAGTCTGACCAGTAAAGCTGTTTGTAAAGGCTGACAGTCACTGTGTGACCTGAGCATCATTACTTACAACCCGACAGGAAACACAATAAATCTGCTTCTCTGCTTCATGTCAAAACATTTCTTTGTTTCTTTGTTTCTCTCTAACGCCCCCCTGCCCCCCACTACTCCCCCCCCTCTCCTGGTTGATGGTGTGAGCCTGGAGCTTTGTGATTTCATCCAAACTGACTCATTCATTGTTCCTAATTTCTTTGTCTGGGTCGGATCTTGCTGCCAGTATTTCAAACCCTACAGTGGGCAGATGATTGCCTTGGCCGAGACCATTACACTAATCTATCTGCTGTGCTCTGCCAAGCCCTGAGCCCAGAGCAGCCGTGTGTGTGTGAGTGTGTGGGCGTGTGTGTGTGTGTGTGTGTGAGACACAACAGAGTTGATGCCTGCCTGCATGTTGAGGTAAGCACAACCAGTTCTGTTTTCCATCTGAAGCAGACGTCATGTTAGTTTGCATCTAGATGTGGTTTAGAGCGACCAGCAGCTGTCATGGCCGCCGCGTCCTCCAGCAGTCGGTGTTCTACCAGAGTTCATCACTGATGCGGCGCCACACGGTGATGAACTCAACCCTTCACTCATCCCTGGACGCCAGACTTGCATCAGTGTGTTCCAGCATCGTGTGGTAATCAACTCCAGATCGTCTCTGCAGAGCCAGACTCTGTTAATCGCACTCAGCTTTTTGTCTCAAGACAAATGAAGGCCTCATTCAGTCAACAGTGAACTTCAATACAGGATTGTTCTATTTGGGGCCATTTCACTTGATTAAACATTGGGCAAAGCCTGAAGGCCACAAACACATTGCTCCAAGAAAGGAATAAAAAAAGCATCGAAGTCAGCGATTCGACAAAAAATGTTTTCTGGTTGAACTGCAGCCATGTGATAAGGAGTCAGAGGGTCTAATAACTGAGCTGCTCTCTCAGCCAGAGCAGCCAGAAAGCTGGGAGGAAAGTCAGCGAGTTCAGAGATTCATCAGTAGATTTTCACTGGCTGAGAATGGATTATATATATAAATACAGATATATATAAATATATCTCCCTTTGGCCCTTTTAATGTATCATGTCACGCCCATACTAACCACACACACACACACACACACACACACACCTACACACACACACACACACACCCCCACACACACTTACACACACACACACACACACACCTACACACATACCTACACACTTTATGAAAACAGTCACCAACATTCATAAAGACTCATTCATGTTTATTACCGTGTCATGTCAGCCTTATAACCCAGTCAAATAAAGTTACTCAAAAATTACATCAACAGTCTGCAGGTTTTCACTTTGAGTTTCTTAAAAAACATTTTGTGTTTTTGTCATTATTAATAAAACTGAACAAACATTAAACCGAATATTAACTGATTAATTTACATTAGTTTATTTTTCCATAAGCTTCATTTTTAATTAGTTTGGTGAAGCTAATTAAAAACAGTCAGCAGATTTTTAAACCGTTCGCTGAAACGTTTTCCAAAAGTGGCAGAAATGAAGCCAGAGGAGGAGAGTTCAGTCCAAACATGTCAGCTCGGCTTTTCTCTGTAACAAACTGGCCGGTTCAGATTCGCAACATACGCAGAGTTTGATATTACATCAAATGTTATTGATGTAATATCTCTAAGTGTCTTTAAAACAAGCCCAGATCACTACACCTTCACCTCTTTGCTTTACAGTGAGGAGGTGTTGGTTCTGGTATGCTGTGTTACGACCAAACATCTGTACTTTGTTTTCTGCTCTGAGGACTTTGTTTAGGCCGTCTGTAAACAGAAACAGGATTCAGACTCAGAAGCAGCAGGACTTTAGCAGGTTTTAGTGGATGGCAGCAGATATGAATATGTCCTGGTGCTGATCCCAGGTGTGATGCTCTCTGCCATCTTGGTTTTAGCTGTGGAATAATCATCCTTATGCCTTATCCTCAACCCAACTGGTTGAAGAAAACTGATATTTTATTTGCCTAATTTCTGGTAAACAAAATGATTTCCTGTAAAATTCCTGTATTAGCAGAACAAGATCAGAAACTACAAGCTTTTTTCCAGAAGTCTAATTTTCTAATTGCAGCAGCTCCATTACTGCTTATTCTCTACTTTTATGAGCTGAGATAAAAATGCTAAACATTCCCCAGTGTTCCTCTACTGGAGGAGAAACCAAAATATGGGGCACAGATTTCTGAAAGTAGGTTGTCCAATTATTGGTGAAAAACTATTCAGTGCTTCTGGCGAGCGCTTCTGCTACGGCGCAAACTCATCTAAATTAAACAGCCTCAAACATGAAGAAGATCCCAGATAAATAGCTTTAACAATCTGCTATTGGTTTTAAAAACGTGGCTTTGTGCTGAACCTCTTAGCGATGCTAACTTTACCTTCTCGCTGCCTTTCTAGTGAATGTTACTGCAGAAATCCCATAAGTCATTTCACTCAGCAGATTCTGAATCTAATTTTCTTCTCTTTAATCTTTCTAAACATTTAAGTAATTAAATAATTACACAACATTCAAGCGAGGAGCAAATCCAATCAGCCTGGTTGGGAATAGTTGCTTTCCAAGCACAAAGTGAGGAGGATTAATGCTTCCTCATCGCTGCTGCTGACCTCATGGCTAATGTGGCTAACCCAGCAGCTGGCACTGCACCGCGCTGCCGGATCAGAACCTCCAGAACCTCCTGACCCGACTGAAAACATCCGCCAGTCACTTTGAGGCAGAAAACTCTGCGTTTCTATTTTATATATTAATATCTCCTTCACAACACAATTCAGGAGGATTTTAATGTCTTTTCTTCAGATGGTTATAATATTTATGCATGAAAATAAAAATCTTTGTTTTAACGGTACTTTTCACTGTGACTGTATTGTTCATGTCCAACTAATGCAAACATCCTTCAAAACAGATTTAAAACAAACCTTTTCAATAGTTAAAGCTGTGAAACGTCGTTGGCCAACAAGCTGCTCTCTAAAGCAGGTGTGGCAAAGAATAAAGGAGTTTTGGTTCATATGAATTCAGAAACAGCAGCAGAAAACTGTTAATCTTTTAAATGGAGGGAAGGGCGTCTAAATTTAGGCTGGTTTAGTTTCTGCAGACGAGATGTCAGAGTTAAACCTCTGAAACATATTAGCAGGTGTTTCAGCTGCAGGTATCCATCAGCGCCGTCACTGAAGCTTACCGCTAACTCAGCTCTGTTCTAATATATTATCTCTGAAAACTCTCACACCTTTATTGCGTCTACATTTTCTAACTGCTGCACATTCGTCTCCTGCTGGAAATGATTCTGAAAACCATATACCAAAATATATTTCCTGTCTACTTGTATTTTGTCATGTTTTATCAAACTTTGATGAAGCATATGAATCTTTTTGTTCTCTCATTCCTCAGCCATGTTCGGCTCCGAGTCGCCATCTAAAACCTGACTAGCAGTGAAAATACTGCTGATATGTTGAGTTTTCTGCAGGTTTATTGTACTATAAAAGCAGAATTGGATCATTGCAACAGAATAAATGGGCCTGATATTTCATGCTCTGAGCCCAGCTGAGCTGAGTTGTTCCCGCCCCCAGGGAGCGCTGCAGCATGAACTACATCCTGCTAGTTAAAGGAAGGGAACGTCGCCCCTTTTCTTAAAGCTTGGCGCCGTTCCTCAGGCCCCTGATGAGCAGCATTATTTAAAAAATGGTCACACATTTTGCCTGATGTGTAACTTTCTTTTCCTGACTTAGCAAATGGCAACCGGCCCCCGTGGCTTGATGAATCTGCTGGAGCAGAAAACAGCTGGAGGAAGAGTTTAGGAAAAAAGAGCCGATGACAATCAGAGCAGAGAGAAAGAGGAAGGATCATTTCTGTCTGGATGTATTTGATTGTTCTGATTGTGGACCAGGGAAACATTCGATCCTTTTCCTTAATATTGTGTTTCTGCTCCTCGCTGCTTCGCTTGCAGCTGCAGAGATGCTGAAAGGCCATGAAGCTGATCCATTATTCATACGAAGCCTTTAACATCCCGTCTGATTAACCCGTTTCCACCTGAATGTAACAAACGGCTGTGAAGCTTCTGCTTCACTGATGAGGAATCAAAGTCATGCAGCTTCCAGCCTGTAAAGCTGGAAATGAGCTGGAAGGTCCTGAACCTGTTGGACCAAAAACAGGTTGAGATGGAAAACAGCCGTACGACATCTTCAGTTTGTATCTTTGATTGGTACAATTTGAACTGATTGGCACCATTTTAGGTCAACACTGCTTGTTTGTTAGTGTGATAAAGATTGACATGTTCTGGACTGTTAACTGGAGCTCCTGTGTCGATCGGCTCTTTTTAAATGGAAGCTTAATGAGGCAAAGTTCTCCGTTTTACTTTAGTATTGACCTGCTTGCTGTTCTGTGTGACCGACTGGGCAGCCGGCCCAGCTCTGGGCTGAAACACAATCCTTAAGCAGGAAGACGAGTGTTAAAACAGCGCCGCTCTCCCATGTGTCTGAGTCGAGCCCAGCGTCCCGGTGAGCCGACCTCTGACCTGCTGCTCAGGTTTCCCATCAGGCTTCACTGCAAAGCCAACCGTCACAACCGACACAGCTGGTTTGGAATTCATAGTTAGTTGGAAACATATCGAACTCTCAGCAGAATAATGCTGAGGAGGTGGAGAAGGTCAATGTGTGGCAGATCAATAAACTCTCACTGAACCTGAAAAATACGTGTCTTGTTGGCAACAACAGATTTCCCTCCATGTTCCAGCATTTTACCTCACTGTCGTCCTGCTTATATTCCAATTCACTGTTTTCTCTCTGCTGCAGCTTTCCTGCTCTCTGTTTGTGTAGTGATCAATAAGATACTTCTTTGTGCTGACAGAGGTGTGGAATGGCAATCAAAGACAAGAGAAATGCAAAATACACACAAATGACTTCTTATTGAGGAAAAAGATGAGAAAGCTGCAGAGAGACGGAGCAGCGAGGGATTAATGCAGCTCAGAAATGTTTCTCTGCACCACTGTGCAGCAGCTGGGAGATATTATAGAAATATACTAATACTTCAATCAAAACTTAGGAAGAAGAGGAAGAGGAGGAAGAAGAGTCTCCTAATAAGAGACTGAATCTCTACAGGACAGACAGTGATAAATCCCGCTGGCGCCACCATCTGCATGAAGCTCTGAGAGGAACAGGAGTTGATGAATTATGAACACAGATTAAAAATAACATGCATGGCAGATAATAGCTGCGGATTTTGTCTCTAAGTGTTTCTGCTTGTTAACTGGATGCTGCTCAGGAACGTGTTTGGATCTCTCATTACGGCGACCCGGACGGTTCTGATGAAGACGCATACTGATAAGTCGTGGTGCTTCAGCCATAAGATGGGAAGCAGATCATTTCTGGCGCTTTTCCCTGCGGAGGCTCTTTGTGTTTGTTAATCTCCCCATTTCACCTGAGCAAATATTTAGCTGCAGCAATCTCCGTCCCTGCAGACGGATTTGGTCTGCGTGATTCTGAGCGTCAAGGTCGCCCAGCTGGAGACCAAAGTTAAAATCAGAATTTCATCATAAGCCTGTCGCCATAAACAATAAGTCAATTAATTGTATGACGTATGAAAATGATCAACCTCATTTTAATTGATCGACTTGATGGCTTCTTCCTGCTTTTTTTCTTCCTATTAATGACCCTGGATGGAAAAGGCTGAACTATTGCATCAGGTAATCAATGATTATTGAAAGGTAATCAGACTTCATAATCTGTACACTTTTGGTTGGATGTAGTTTTTATTTCCACTTTGGTTTTTATGTTTAGTTTTCATTATGTGGATTTTTGTAAAAAGGCTGAAAATCCATTTAATTTTTGTTTTTGGTTGTTGCCTTTATTTTCCAGTTCGTGTTAAATGTTCTTTTGAAAATAAAGTGCATTTATGTTTGGCAGCATGTGCTCACGTTACTATGTCATTTCTATTACATCAGTTTAAAATGGTCTTCAAACAATTTTATCGTTTATCACAATAATTTTTGAGACATTTTGAGTAAAATTTGTTATCATGACTCAACTCACTTCTCAGCTGGATGCAGACTTTGCAAAGCATGCTCTTCCTTACTGCTTGTTTTTAAAATTCCATATTTCTCATCTAAATATTGTTCTATTTCATGTTTTTGGCCTTTAATTTATCTAGTGCTCGTGTCTTTTAACTTCCAGTTAGTGCAGCCTGCAGCTCGATATCTGGGGAACAAATATTATAACATAACTTTTATGCGTTTTGGTCTGCCATGCATACAAAAACTCTGGATATTATCAAAAACAATTATTCATAAAAAAGAAAAACAACCAGAGATTTGAGAAAACTCCATATTTGTGTATTTTGGGAAATGTAGATTTCAGTCCTGTTCATAACAGTCTGACGAATAATGCACCAATATATCCACATACTGAATTAGTTCCCATCATCTTTTGTTTTAATAACTGTATATTTCAATACGCTGTTTTAAAATAGTTTGATGTTTATATCTGTCCACATAAACAAACCGCCTGGCGCCGACCGAGCAGCTTGCTTTCAAGCACTCTGATTGGTTGACAGGTTTTAGCTCTACACTGCCCCCTATGGGTTTTTGCTCATTTCTGTAGTTGTTTGTGTTCATGTGGATGAAAACTTTCCAAAAATAAAACATTTTGTAATCAGAAGGTGATTTGTTTCAGTGGATCATTCCTCTGCTGTCACAATGCTTCGTCCAGAAAGCCTGATTGTCTCCCTAAGCTCCAGTACCTTTAAAACTTTCCTCATGTTTTCTAGTGATAACATTAAAGTTACATCCAATCCAGTGGAACCCGAGAGCCTCAGACTGGTTTGGTTTCCAGTGAGTGAAGCCGTCGTCTCACCTGTAAACCAGCGAGTCATCCTGGCTGCCGTTGTACTGGATCTGGAACATCCTGATGCCGGGAATGTTCCTCTGGAAGTTGAACTTGATGAGCGCGGTGGACGACCTGGCCTCGGCCGTCACCACCCGCTTGTCCACGCCGCCCTTCACGTCGCCCGTCACGTTGCTGCCGTTGGCGCCGCCTCGACTCGACGTGGAAATGTCCGACGAACCCGGATCGGGTTCTTGGATGTTGTTGGTGTTGTTGGAGATGTGAGGCAGTTTGATGATGACCAGCTCCACGGTTTGGTGGGCTTCGCCGGCCGGGTTGGACGAGATGCAGGTGAAGGAGCCCGTGTCTTTCACAGTGCTGATGAGGATGTCCAGAGTCCCGTTGCTGTAAACCAAGGTTCTGGAGGAGTTGGACACCAGTTTGCCTTCAGGAGAGATCCAGTGAATGGCTGGTTCTGGATCGCCTCTTGCCTTACACCTTTAATGATACAGAACCAGAGAAAATGGACTCGTTAGAAAGGAAGCAGAACGAGGCTGAGATAGATCAAACATGAGCAATAAACGTGAAACATGTTGGATGAAACGAATTCCCTCTGGGACTTGATGGGACTGAACATCTAGAAGATGTTTTCTCCAACTTCTTGCTGGAGAAAACAGGAGAAGTCTTTAATTAATAATCTATAAATCATTTCTAGTTGCATGAAGATAATTTAGTAAATATTTCTCTCCAATCAGAATGTGATAATTGCAGATAGACCAGTTTTAAAGACACCAAATCTGCAGTCAGTGCAGGCTACAATCCAAGCCAACATTTATGACAGAAGATTGTTGAAACTGCAGCTTTTGATAAAGTTTCTGATGTGCTTTTCAGCCACTCTGACAGCAGCTCTTCCCGGGTCCAGAGATCGTACCTGAGAGCGACTCTCTGTCCTTCCAGGACTCTCATCTCGTGGGAGAATCTGGTGATGAGCGGCGGCTCACAGAGGAACTCCTCCTCAGAGATGGACCAGAAGTATCGGCCAGCCAGGTGCTCAGGTGTGGCGCAGGTCTCCAGGTCGTCCTCCCTCTTCAGCCTCCTCAGCCAGAGCAACTCACAGTTACAGTGGAGAGGATTTCCTCCAAACGACAGCGCGAACGACGAGGGAGTCATCTCCCCTGATGTGGCTAGGACCTGGACGACCAGAAACATTTAAAAGCCAGAAAACAAAACCAAAGAAATCTGCCAGAAGGAAACTGGAGACAAGCAACATTCATTTGGCAATGTTCAGCTTCTTCTGAACATTTTAAATCCTGTTTTAGAAACAAACACAGCCTGGTTTGCTCTGACGTACCTGCGCCCGCTGAAACAGGGGGTCTGGCGGGAGCTTCTGCAGTTTATTGGAGGTGACGTCCAGCCGGTTGAGTTTCTGCAGGAGGGAAAAGGTTCCTTCTGGAATGTAATCCAGCATGTTGTGGTCCAAGCTCAGCGTATGAAGGCTTGTCATTCTCTGCATAAAGAAGAGAAAAATACACATTTTTAAATTTCCTTTGCTTTCACTGGAGATATTTCATTGTTGCTAAGTATGACAAGGTTAGCGATGGAGGGAGGTGCAGAAATGAAACCTCATTTTTATACATGTTATCCCCAGTTTTCATTGTAAAAGTGGCATTTTTTAAATAGAATATAAAAGATTAAAAAGAATGTTTTATTTATCCATAATTGACTTTAATCTTTTAGCCTGACTGCAGCGCAGACCTGAATGGCCTCCCATGGAATAGAGTCCAGGTTATTGTAGCTGAGGTCCAGCTCCTCCAGCGCCAGCAGGTCGTTGAACGCTCCCTGATGGATCAGAACCAGCTGGTTGTTGTTGAGGATCAGGTGGTGAAGCTTTGACATCCCGCTGAATGTGTCGTTGCCGATCCTCGTCAGACGGTTGCTGCAACACAGAAACAACAGAGCTGGTATAGTCCAAGCATTTCACCAACAGCGCTCTCCACCGCTCGTTGTTGACGTCTTACCTGTTGAGGTGTAGCGCTCGGAGATTTTCTAAATCTGAAAAGGCATGAGGTGTGATGTATGAGATGGTGTTTCTGGATAATGTCAGGTCCACCAGCCGCGTCATGTTTGCAAAGTCTTTCCTTTTCACGCTGTTGAGACAAACCAGTTGAGCGTAATTAAACATCAGACCTCATGGATAGAGCTGCTTTACCAAACCACCTGTCTGCTGAATAACTCCTACAACAAGGTTCAAATGCACAGAAAACTTAAACCAGGGAAGGGTGGAAACCTCGTTCATACAAAAGAGGTTTCACACGTGTTATCCTTCACAGCTCATTCAAAAATCTGCAGGCGTGACGTTTTCTCTGTCATTCTCTGCCATCTGGAGACGCTTTGAGCTGCTCCAGTGACTGAGAACCAACCATGAGTTCCTCCAGGGCCTGGAAGAGCCTCGTCTTCCCAAACGGGTTCATTTGCATCCTGTGGCAGCTGAGTTTGTTCCCACGATCAAGAGATCTCTGCCTTCGACTCCAATACTGATTTATATTCACTGGAAGATTCTGGCGCTGTCGCCTCATGATGCTGTAGATTAATGTCTCTGTGCTCAGTTTGTTTCTCCTCACACTAAAGGACTCAGTTTATCTTCCATTTGTCAGTGTTCTGGGGATTACTCATACTAGAGCTGTTCACTGAATATATGCTCAGAGGACAGCAAACTGAACGGCAGACATGCAGTGGACAAAGCGAATGAACCACTGTGGGATGGACTGGTTTGGATCTATGTGTTAAAATGGTCCAGTCAAAGTCCAGACATAAAATCCAAGCCTTAAAACCTCAGTCTGAGATTCAGCAACAGCCAAAGAAAGTGGAAGAAATGTGAGTCAGCAGAAAAGCAGCTCGATTTGGTGGGAATCAACAAAATTATTTGTTTTTATTAATAAAGACCATAAACAGTGGAACCCCTGAACTCAACATCTCTAGAAATGAAACACTGTAGTTGTAAGAATCAACATGGTGACATGTGAGTGTTGAACATGAAAGTTTCTGTCTTGGGGAATTTCCACCAGGAGAAATATTTCAGAGCGGTTCACCCGACGCCACCTGGAGGGCCACCGACCCCTCGGACTGATCTCACCGTCTCTCATGCAGTCGTCACCTTGTCACGAAGTTGTCGGCCAGCCGCAGCTCCACCGTGTGCCTGTCGATATTTGGCGGCACAAACAGCAGACCCTTCTTCGCGCAGAGCGTCGCCAGGTTTGGAGACAGGATCTGGCAGACGCAGCGCTTTGGACAGATCTGAGCCCGCACCGCCATGGAAACCGCCAGGATCACGCAGAGCAACAGCCTCTCCATGGTCAGCATCCTCACCTGGTCGGACACCTGGACAGGTGGACAGAACAGAAAACTTCACTGAAGTTGGTTTGATATTTGATTGTTTTTGGTTAAGAGAATTTCACCAAAGTGAGCATCTTGCAGCCATTAACCGTCTCTGACATCGGATTTAGTTTGTGCCACTCAACCTCATCAAGATCTGGGCTTTGACTAGGCCAGGGAATGGTGATCTGGTGTTCTGCTTATCTGTGCGAACCATAAATCCGTCCTACCTGGTGGTTAACATCACTGATGCTACATATAGTCAGAACTCCGGTCCTTTAGGGATTTCCTGGAAGGTTTTCCTGGAAGGTTTTCAGCGTCTTGTGAAATCCTTCCAGGATGATAAACCCAGACCTGGGCATGTTGGGAGTTGCTTCCCTTTGAATCCTGCTCCAGGTTTGTTTGTGGTGAAATCAGATGTGCATGATGGGAGCAGCATGGAGGGAACAAACTGCTGCTCTGAGGACATTTTTCCACAAAAAGAACATTTCTAAAAACTAACAAGTTGACTTAGATCAGAGCATAAATCCCACATCAGCACTGAAATTCTTTCTTTGGTGGAAATACTTGAAGCTAATTAGTGAACAGTTAGTTTATAAATAAAAACATTGAAGGACATGAGAAAATAAAGGCTGAATAAATCCAAGATCCCACAGATCGATAAACTGAATGAGAACAGATCTCATGAGAGCAGAACGCTGTCTGACTGAACTTTAGCCCAGCCTCCTTTAAAAACCAGGCAGAATAATAAATATAGTGTGAAGCAAAAAGGCAAATTCAAAACACACAACAATGTCCTGGTAATAGTTTCTTTTAATAAACTTTGAAAAACTGCAAATTAATGTTGTGAATTAGGATTAAATATAAAACTTCCATAAAATAGTTTGTTCCAAACCGGAGATTAAAAATGTGGGGCTGTAATAAAACGATCAGCATTAATTTGGCCTGACATTAGACGGAGAATAATTTCCTCCAAAATCTCAGTTGGTTCAGCGCCGTGATGATCCAACCATGAAACAGGATTTAAAGTGAAAATAAACCAGTCGGTTGAGAGATGATCATTTTTATGTCTGTTGTTCACATTAATTATTTAATCAAGATTGAAGAAAATAAAAGGCTGAAGTGTTTAACTGAAGATCCCATCACTGAGCTCCAGCTCCCATAATAAACCTGAATCTCATATCTCATTATTAAATTAATACCTCTTGCTCCACCGTCTTTCTGTGCTTTTCATTTCTTTATGTAATTACTGAAGTAAAAGCGGCTGCCCTGCTGGAGGTCGTACCTCTCCGTTTCTTTCCTCCCTCTGTGTGAGCAGAGACAGTAAAACAGAGACAGGTGGAGTCATGGGGCCCGTCCACTCGGTGGCCCCTGGCTCTCCAAGCAGATATCGGCTCATTATTACTGAGAAATGAGTCCGATGAGCGTCAGAGAGAGTGGGAGGCAGAAATGGGAAGGAAATGAGAGAGTTATCAGAGATCAGACAGAGGATAATTAAAATGAGTGTTGAGGTGTGAAAGGGAAACAGGGGTGGGAGGGGCACGGTCGGATCCACAACCCAAGATGCTAGTACGGTTAGCATCCCGGCAGAACCAGCTCAGTGGCTGTAACTCAGGTTACTCTGAGAGTGACTTGACTTTCAGCCCTGCTGGGATCAAATGTGACGGTGAATTAACCAAAGGGATTATGGGTAAGGAAGACAAATTAAGCTGTTTGTAGTGGTGTGAAAAATGTGATTCTGTTTCACGAGAGAGGAGTCGGCTTTATACGTTTCTTTGAAAGCTGTCCACTGAATTCCCCAGAAACCTCAACCCTACACACACCCACCCCACACACCCACACACACACACACAGAAAGCTGGTTCACCCCTGCCTTGCATACTGATGAAGGACGAGCTCTGATGGATTCGCCACACAGGCTGTGCATTGAAACTGATCTGAGCTGCGTTCAGGTCTCCCTGGGAAACCGGCGGTTCGACGTGACGCTTGCAGCGAGTCGCTCTGTCCCTCTTTTGAAGCTGCAGCCGCCACTGAAGCACTTTGTTCACTTTTCCTGCCCCTGATGTCTCTTAAGACACAGAGCTTCCAGCGAGACGCTTTGTTTTTGGGATTTATTAAACAACTAAATGGAGAATTTTCCCCTCAAGGTTTTGGACTTTATGTCCCTTTTGATGTCAGACTTTAGTTTAGTTTTGGATAAATAAATGT
This sequence comes from Poeciliopsis paucimaculata, assembly GCA_903067055.1. Classification (NCBI taxonomy): domain Eukaryota; kingdom Metazoa; phylum Chordata; class Actinopteri; order Cyprinodontiformes; family Poeciliidae; genus Poeciliopsis; species Poeciliopsis paucimaculata. Next base: position 8,174 of record CAEGAD010040630.1, on the reverse strand, counting down.
TGTCCAGTGGTTGGACTGAAGGGCACAAAATATAGTTTTTTCTTTTTCGATTTTAGGTGCAGCTTCTCTGCAAAGGAGGAGTCAATTTGAAATAACCAGGTGCAATGCTGCTCTGCATTCTGATTGGCTGATGTTTGATGAGCAGCCAATCCTGGAGCAGCATTCATTTTCCTAAACAGATTAGATTAGTTATTAGATATGAGCTTCTAAAATGGTTTCCAGTGAGAATACCTTCTGTTTCAGACTTTCACAGCCTTGGTGCATCTGATGCAGGCTGGACAGAAGCTGCATGCTGCCGTGCATGCTGCTACCGCCGCGCATGCCGCCGCCCGCAGCTTCAGTCTGTCCATCGCAGTGAACCTCATGCATCAGCTAATGGGTTCATGCACTCAAACAACAGGGGTCATCAGCTGCCTAAATACACCAGAATTAGTGCACTAATTAAATAAAGGCTGAGAGGCTGCTGCACTGAGCAACGCTAAACACACACACACACGCACAGACACACACACACAGACACAGACACACGCAGACACACACACGCACAGACACACGCAGACACACACACACAGACACACACACAGACACACCCCCACACACACACGCCGACACACTCACACACACACACACACAGACACACACACACACACACACACACACACACACACACCCCGACACACGCACACACACACACACACACCCCCACACACAGACACACACACACACACGCCGACACACGCACACACACACACACACAGACACACACACACACAGACACACCCCCACACACACACACAGACACACGCACACACACAGACACACACACAGACACACACACACCCACACACCCCGACACACGCACACACACACACACGCAGACACACACACACACAGACACACACACACACACACCCCCGCACACACACGCACACCCAGACACACACACACACAGACACACGCAGACACACACACACACACACACACACGCACACACGCACCCCCACAGACACACACACACACACACACACACACGCACACACACGCACACACACACCCCCACAGACACACACACACACACCCCCACACCCACACACACACAGACACACACACACACACACCCACGCACACACACGCACACACAGACACACACACACACAGACACACACAGACACACACACCCACACACACACACACACAGACACACACACAGATAAGATCACAGAGTCTCCAGAGTCGTGGCTCTACAGTCGAAACGTCCAGACATTTAAAAATCATTTGAACCAAATCAAAGTATTTTAAATGTACATGACATCGACTCCATCTGAAAAATGTTTGGTTAATTTAAATCAAAATGTGGATATTAAAGGAATGAGACATAATTCCACTAAAGGTTTCCCTGTTAGTTAACTGGCTGCTGTTTCTGCTGCTTGTTGGATCTTTATCCAGGATTAATAAAAATATTCTATTTTCCTCTGTGTGTTTTGTATTTTTGTTGTATTTTTTGTAAAGAACTGTTGGCTTGAAGCTTTTCTTGCGCCAACAAAAGTAGACTTTCAATCTTTTCATGTTATAAATGGTTTTTGTTTCCTGTCTGTCAGTTAAAGCCCAACAGATTTTGAAGCATTACAGTTTTTGCCTGAATGTTCAAACAAAAACTAAACTTTAGCCTAAAACATGAGCTAACCTGGTTAAATATAACAGTAATCTGATGCACAGGAACACATTGGGTTAAGTCAAACATTGCAGTTCCAGCTATAAGCAGAAGGTCATTCTCCCATCATGCTGATCTTCTCCAGCAGCTCATCTTCCATCATGACTCCTGCTGGATTTAACCAGATTGGACTGAATCCATTCCCAGCCACATGGTTTACAGCAGAGCCTGAGCTGCAGGAACCTGAGCTGACTATGAAGGTCAGCCCGGTTGGAGCGGCGCGCTGATGCCCGTAAAGCCTTCCTCCACTCTGAGACGGCATGTTTGGTCCGAACACATTAAACATGCAGCATATGGAGACACGTGTACACCACTCCAGTATCGATTTCAGGGCAGGTTATGAATGCGCTCATCAGGATTAGGAGTTCGACTGCAAATGCAGGAGAAACAGAAACCGGAGAAGGCCAGCGGGTAAGTGCCTGATTCATGGTTCTGGTCCACAGCATCACATCACAGCACCGTTCTTCAAAACACAACAGAGTGCATCCATCAGCAGCTATCAGATTATATAACCTTCAACAAACAATTTCCCTGCCGTAACGTTACTATGAGAGCCGGTCTGAGTGTTTACATGAGAGACGCTGAAGATTCTTGACTGAAGTTGTTTCTCTGCTTGTTTAAAAGCTTCAAGGACATTAGAGGTGCAGACGGAGAGCAGAGCAGATTCATTCAAAATGGAGCCATTTCACTTGATTTATGCTGTAAATGTAACCTGGAAGCTCAGATGAGTTTTTAGATTGAATACAGTCCAATAAAAAACAAAACGCTACTTATGTTCCTCAGTATTTCCTCCTGGTTTATTCATCGGCATACAGTTACATTCACTCCTCTGTCTTCCTTCTGAAATAACAGAACACACAGATCAATCTATCGATCTATAGATCTATAGATATCTACTGGACTTTTCCAGACGTCAGTTTGACCCCATATCACAACCACTTCATCACTTCCTGCTTTGCTTTTCACCTGTAAGGAAACCATTTTATTACCATTTCCTGCTGCATCATTTTAATACAGAAATATTGGCTCAGAAGCTTTTTGGAGGTTTTTTTCTAAAGCTACTTTTAATCTGAACTCATTGTAATTTACTGAATATATGACAGATTCTCTGCTGGAATCAGGATGTGATGAAAAGAGAATATTATTTTATTTGGTGTGAAGCCATTTTGATCCAACATGGTGGATCTCACTACATCACCAAAATAGGACAGACTTTAACCCAAACAGAAAAGCAGAACTTTTCATTTCAATCCGTTTCAAAAAGCTGAACCGTCGACCAGTAGGGGGCGTAGCCTCACGCTGACCCCGTGACCCCCACAGATCCTCCTGCTGATCTGCAGATAAATCCAGACAGAAAGCAGCATGGCTGATCCTCACTCAGACCCTCCATGGGTCAAAGGTCGCACACTCCAAATGGTCCACAGTGGCAGAGGTCAAGATGGTTAAAGACCACAGGAGGCTTTGATGTGAAGTTTACAGATGGAAACGAGAAAAATTACATTTAGTGAAAACATAAAAAGACAAACTTGGACGTGTTCAGATAAAAAACCTATTTAGGAAACTAATTCATTAATCAGAAATAATGGTTGGACTTCTAGTCCATAATCAATCACATGGCTAAATTACTGAATAGATACTTTTATGAGCTGAACAACAAAGATATTTATATTATTAATCTGAGCAAAGCTTCAGGAGCTTCAATAGAAATCTGGACTGTAGAGGCTAACGTTAGCGTTAGCTGAAACATAATGTGAACTAGAAATTATTATTGATCAAACTGATGCAGAAAACAATGAAAACAAATGACAGAATAAAGTCACAGATAAAAAGACAGAAAATGTTGTGGTTGTTGTAATGAGCTCTCCTGGGTTTCACTGAGCTTTTAATTAAGCTCCACCAAGAGGCAATAATAATTTATTTAAACAACCTAACTGGGTCAGGCTCCTCGACTCAAACAGTCCTGGATGAAATACAACAGAAGAGAAAAGTTAAAACTAGAAAAATGACAGTAAAGAGAATAAATGAAAGATTTTAGTCCCATGATGAGGCCGAGGGTTTCAGCTTGAAACATTTTATCTGTCACCATGTTTCAGCCACTGGGCAAATAGATGGAAGATTGTTTTTACTTTCAGCTTTACTTTACAAATCATGAAAAAACAAAAAGTTCTGCTTTACTTTTTATATACAATTTGTGAGAAACTTTATAAGTTAATGAGACAAACAAAAAGATGGAATAATCCACATTCAGTCACATCCACACCAGAAACAGATCGATTTTATTCTAGTAGCAAAAATCCTCATAAATTTGTAGGAGGTTAAATATCACATGAAACTGAGTTTTATAGGTTAGAAATTAAAAATGTTTTATTTGTTATGGCTCTTGATGTAGTTTTTGATTGTTGATTCTATGTTGCATGAATTTGTGTTTATTGTGTAAAGCTCTGAAATGCCTTGCTGCTGAAATGTGCTTTACAAATAAACTTTGATTTGATTTGATAAATGATTGAGACATTTAAAAAATGAAGTTTAAGTTTCAGGATGTAAAAGAGCCGCATGTTAGAAAAAATATGTATATTATAGCATATTCAAACATTGATCTAATAATGTTTTACATTATTATTGAGAATTAATGAAGTTGTAATTTATAATTTGAAGTTTCAAAGCTGCCAAGAGGAAGAGCAACAACATTTTGGTATTAAAAATGAATTCCAGGTTTCTGATGTCATTTTGTATTTTAGATATTTCAGCTGTGAGTCATAATGATTTAAACCATCAAAGAAACTTGTTTACTGTATGTGAAAAAATGAAAAAATGAACTTTTTTGTGAAGAAGCTGCATAACGTGCAACAGAGCTGAACTGGTTTCATAACTAAAACAAGATTGCCAGTCTGTCCAGAACACACACACACACACACACACACACACCCCCACGCGCACACACACACACACACACGCTCTAGTTCATCGATCCGCTCTCACTCAGCTCTCCTGCATTGTTGTTATGCGTTTCCAATTCATAATTAATTATCTCTCTGCGAGTGTCAGCAGCATTCTGCCGCTGAAGTGCCTTTGATGTGGATGGACGAAGAAAGAGCAGAACGGTGGGAGGAAAGGCAGAAACGCTCACATGCTCCTAAACACAAAGATGCTGTTTTGGTTTGTTTATGTGCAGATGAGGGAAATAGGATTGGCCTGCAGAGTGAAGCATTGTGGGAGGGCATAGCGAACACATTATGACATCAGCTTGTAATGACACATTGTTGGTCTGCTTGTGTGGGAAACGTGGAGGATCCTCATCATATCCCGTTCTGATGAGAGACAAGAGGCAGGAAATCTGGAGCTAAAATAACTCCAGAGTCACACATTATTCTCTGAATAATAAATAAAAATCTGCTCCCTAGAAAATCCCATCCAGCCGAACGGAGGGAGGAGCAGCAGCGTTTTCTGCAGCTCTGCTGGGAGATCACTTCCTGTACGTTCCTGCGATGCTGCAGAAACAATCCCAGCAGCCACTGCAGCTCCTGCTTTATTTCTCTCTAATTGAACTCAGACTGAACTCTCATAAACAAGTCAATTAATTATGGAACTGAAAAGATATGAATTGATGAGTTTATTCAAAGGTCATTAAAATGAAAAACTGTCTGGTTATTGCTGTGTACACACTTTGGTGGGTATTATAAGCTGGTCTGAGTGTAATGTTGTTCATCAATCATTATGAAATATTGACAGGTGAGGAGAGCGAAGTGAGTTAAACCGAGGAGAGTCAGTCCTCCAGAGCTGGAGCATCTAGAGTTACAGGAGGGAGTTTGCTGATCTAAACACAAAGTCCAGCCCTGCAGACCCGGTTTGCATCTTATGTGATCATTTTACAGCCAGTTTGATGTATAGATGGAAACGTTTCCTGTAGGTTTATGTCCACAGGGGTCATGCAGCGGTCAGACATCACTGGGATGTATCGGCTGCGTTTGGGTTGTTTATGTAGTCATGATTTTTACCATGCTATTAATTCATTTATTAATGTCACACTCTATAGTCTATAACACAGATTCTCATGGATTATTAATCTTTTCTTCCTCCTGTGTTTCTGTGTCTGACCCTCCGTCCCGCGGGCGAACCAATCCCGTTTCATCACAGGATTCAAGTCATTCCAGATGATCAATGATCAGATGGATCATTGATCATCTTCTCTGTATTTCCTGTTCACCCTAAACTTGTTCATGAATCACCTTCAGAGTCTGAGCAGGAAACTAATCCTGATAAACTACAGATTATCTCACACATTCTGATGCCTGTTAAGAAAACCTTTCTTGAGGTTTGGTCTGAGTTTTCATATCTTTGTAAGAGTTTCCAGAAGATGCTGCTGTTTTCTGCAGACATTGGAATGCTTGTAGAAATGCAGAAGATGCAGGAGATTAAATGCATCTCAGCTCTGGATTATCCTAAACTCTGCAGTACAGTAACATGTTCTGTCTTTGATTTCTGTCAGAGTTTCTGTGTCGCTCAGGATGCTCACAACCTGCTGGGAGGAAACATTCAGGGCTAAATTGAGCTCATACTGAATATTAGCAGCAAAATGAGTCTAGCCCTCCATGGGAATAACTTCTATCTTTGGTGACATCAATGTTACCTAATAAGGACGTTCAGTCGGCCTGTGAGTCCAGCTGCAGGATGTAACAGATTATCTCTGTTACATGAATGAATTGATAGCATGGTAAACAAAAACTCTGTGACGGACTGCTGATGTTTATCTCTGGAGCAAAACAAAAGTTGTCTTGACATCATCTTCATCTGAGATACAAAGACAGCAGAGACAGATGGACACTGAGACACAAGACTGTGGCGTGCAGACAATCTGACAGTGTGTATGTGTGTGTGTGTGAGGCAGAGGAAAGGGTTGAATAATTTACATGCATCCAAACATGAGCACACTCTTTCATTATTTACACAGCAGCACATTCACCCAACATTCACATAAAAATGCCAGAAAGAAGCTATTCAAGTTCAGAAGAGGAACATTGAGGAGAAGAGCCTGATAATGGACTGAAGGAAAGGAAAGGTGAATCACAGCATGCAGAGAGAGAGCCAGAGCACATTAAACATGCAGAAACCTTTCTCCACTGTTTGCCTTCCTTCTCCTGTCTTATCGTGTCTCAGCAATAAAAATAGTACAAGTTTTCCTCAAGTGAACCGACGTGGTGGAACCGAGTGCTGGGCTCCATCAGCCTTTGTCCCCTAAGCCGACAGAAACCATGTTGAAGTCTTTTCAACATCAACACTGTGTCCAAGGTGCCCTTGAGCAAAAACTGTGGCTCCAGTGGAGCAGCAGAACGCGGCAGAGCAAACGGCTCCCAGGTGTTTCTGAGTGCTGAGCCTCAGGAACCAGTTCTGCTGAAGTCCAGAGTCACAGCTGAGGATTCGGACGATCCTAAGAATCTGTTTGGGACGGAAACACAGTCAGCAGTGGACTGTGAGGTCGACTTTCTTATCTCTATAGGCAAACTGGAAATGTTTTAACTCCACAGGGAGGATCTGTGGCTTTGGCTGGTTTATGGTTAAATTCTGCATATGATCATAAACCAGAAAACATTTAAAGGACAGAAATATGTGTAGCAGTTGCTGTTAGTATTACGATGCCTATGAACACTACCATATTCTATTAGAATATGAGGCTCATTACCTTCAGACAGATGGTAGACATTAACGTCTGTAAGCAGATGTTAAATTTCAAAATATTTTTAAATGTTGTATTTTCATCAACTGCAGCCAGAAAATCATCATTACAAGAAAAAGGCTTTCAAACATCAATCTGTGTGAAATGAATCCATATGATGGAGTTTTTGAAATAAAAGAACATTTCACTAATTCACTCATTTATTGAGTATAACTCATTATAAATATATTTACTGTCCTGTTATGTGCATGTGAGTCACTTTGCAGGCCCAACAGTTTCAGACCAAACATTCATAAGAACAAAAGAGTTAAATCTGATGGAATCTGAGCAAAATGATTCAAACTGCAAACTCCTGAAGGATTGAAACATCACAGCGATTCTTTTTAACATTTTAACTGAGTTGTGAATTTAGCAAACAGACGTTTGGTTTAGGTTTTAAACATGATTTGGTTAGGAAAAAATCTCATTTGCAGAGGCTGATGTCTTTCCCTTCGCCGCTCCGACTGCAGCTGCCTGGACATTTAAATCAACTATTCCTGGATAAATGTGAGGAGTGAAGATAAACTGTTTGATCCGCTCATTATGTCAGACGGATAAAAGGTGTGTGAGCAGGTGATGACAACATGTCGTCATCAGAGAGTCTTATCAATGTCTGCTGGCTAATCTCCAGAGAATCTGGGTTAAACACAGATCAGCTGCTCACCACACACACACACACACACACACACACACACACACACACACGCACACACACACACACACACACACACTCACACACACACACACAGGTTC